>JAGFPH010009119.1:26578-42021 GCA_018207615.1 Philaenus spumarius
AGTATTTTCAATACACAATGCACTGCGTGCTTCGCACGCCAACCCCCGTATTGGGAGAATTTTCAGTGCACAGAGCATTGCGTGCTTCGCACGCCTACTCCCGTATTGGGAGAATTTTCAATACACAATGCATTGCGTGCTTCGCACGCCAACTCCCGTGTTGGAAGAAATTTCAATACATAAAGAATTACGTGCTTCGCATGCCAACCCCCGTATGGGATTATTTTCAATACACAATGTATTGCGTGCTTCGCACGCCAACTCCCATATTGGGAGAATTTTCAATGCACAGAGCATAGCGTGCTTCGCACGCCAACCCCCTTATTGGGAGTATTTTCAATACACAATGCATTGCATGCTTCGCACGCCAACCCCCGTGTTGGGTGAATTTTCAATACACAAAGAATTACGTGCTTCGCACGCCTACTCCCGTATTGGGAGAATTTTCAATACACAATGCATTGCGTGCTTCGCACGCCAACTCCCGTGTTGGAAGGAATTTCAATACATAAAGAATTACGTGCTTCGCATGCCAACCCCAGTATGGGATTATTTTCAATACACAATGTATTGCGTGCTTCGCACACCAACTCCCATATTGGGAGAATTTTCAATGCACAAAGCATAGCGTGCTTCGCACGCCAACCCCCTTATTGGGAGTATTTTCAATACACAATGCATTGCGTGCTTCGCACGCCAACCCCCGTGTTGGGTGAATTTTCAATACACAGAGAATTACGTGCTTCGCACGCTAACTCCCGTATTGAGAGAATTTTCAATGCACAGAGCATTGCGTGCTTCGCACGCTACCTCTCGTATTGGGAGAATTTTCAATGCACAGAGCATTGCGTGCTTCGCATGCCAACCCCCGTATTGGGACTAATTTCAATACACAATGTATTGCGTGCTTCGCACGCCAACTCCCGTATTGGGAGAATTTTCAGTGTACAGAGCATTTCGTGCTTCGCACGCCAACCCCCGTGTTTGGTGAATTTTCAATACACAGAGAATTACGTGCTTCGTACGCCAACTCCCGTATTGGGAGAATTTTCAATGCATAGAGCATTGCGTGCTTCGCACGTCAACCTCCTTATTGGGAGTATTTTCAAGACACAATGTATTGCGTGCTTCGCACGCCAACTCCCGTATTGGGAGAATTTTCAGTGCACAGAGCATTGCGTGCTTCGCACGCCAAATCCCCTTATTGGGAGTATTTTCAATACACAATGCATTGCGTGCTTCGCACGCCAACCCCCGTGTTGGATGAATTTTCAATACACAGAGAATTACGTGCTTCGCACGCCAACTCCCGTATTGGGAGAATTTTCAATGAACAGAGCATGGCGTGCTTCGCACGCCAACCCCCTTATTTGGGAGTACTTTTAATGTACAATGCATTGCGTGTTTTGTTAGAGTAAAGTATTTTTGTTGAACTTTCATAGTTTTCTTATTTTAGATAAGATCAAGCTCACAAGTCAGTAAGGCCGTAACCTACTGCATCCATGTGTATTGTACGTTGTAGTTTAATCAAGTAAATCTAGATATCAGTATGCATGCAGTGCACAATGATGTAAAATATGTGGCCGGATCCTCTGTTGTCTTAGCTATTTTATAATTTAATTTGCACTTTTTAAACCTAGTATTAATTTTACTGCTAAATTTCTGGATTTCGGAGGGGGTTTTGACCCCCGCACCCTGGCTACGGCCTTCGACAGAAGCAATTATCTTTAAAAGAATGTCGGTCTTTTTTTTAAACAGTGTAAATTTCATTACAACACATTTCCTGTTCAGGTGAATTATTAATTAAAACAGAATCACACGAGCTTCTACAAAGGCGGTGTTGCGGTGATTCCACTTTCAGACATCTTCGATCGAACAAGTTCAATCTCCTTCCTTGTTTTGTTTTGTATTGTTCATCGATATTAATCCACCGACGCATCAGCTATGATTCGATTTCATAGTAGGCGTACACACACGAAAATTAATTGAACGACAAAGGTTTTTGTGCCAAACATTTTAATAAAACATCACATCGTCGACAATCTACAAACAGATATAATAATTTGAACTATTTGACTGTACAGGGTGTCCCGGTACCCCTTTGCCGAATTGTGCCTTAGGTAAGAATAACATGAAAAAAATCCGTTTCTCAAAATGAGCCTATTTTTGGAACGAAGTTTCTTAACGCGGGTTGCGGTAGTAGTTAACAAATAGAAAATGTAATGCGTAACGAAAAAAAGTGTTATTAATTGGTAGCTAGGGCAATGGCAAATATAAAATACGAGTAACGAAAAAGCGTTATCAAATTAGTTGCTACGGCAATAAATGTAAATACATTTAAGAAACATATGTTTTGGTTTATTAATTTAAACTAGAGACGATCGGTTCCGTCCGGCGTAGTTCAAATATTATTAAGAACTGAAATACATTCAATAAACTTAAAATGTTGGTTCTACAGTCTAGGCCCAACCTAAAATTATTGTGTGAATGTTTAATTTATTTCACCTGCCTTAATGGCAACATACATACAATAATTGTATCAAGCTGGATTCAGAAAGGGATATTCAACAATTGACAATATTTTTAATCTGACAAATATTATAAAACTAAAAACAAGTGGCAAAGGTAACAAACTCTATTGTTTTTTTATTGATTTTAAATCGGCCTTTGACTCGCCAGACAGAAAAGCGATTTATTATAAGCTATATTCGACTGGAGTATCGTCGAAGTTTTTGGAAGTTTTGCAAAGGTTATACGTAAATACAGAAGCAAGGTTGTGGACATCGCGTGGATTAACAGAATGTTTTACTACTGAAAGGGGCCTGAAACAGGTGTGTTTACTGTCACCACTGATATTTTCTCTGTATTTAAATTAAATACACGAGGCATTAGGAGGAGGTGTAAATATAGCAGGAGTTAACATAAGGTGTCTACTATATGCGGATGATGCTGTTATTACAGCGGATCGTCCAGAAATTTTGTAAGATATGATCGACAGGCTAGAGATTTACAGTGATTTATGGAACTTAGAATTAAATTTAAGTAAGTCTAAAATTGTGATTTTTAGGAATGGAGGTAGAGTAGCAAAAAAAGAGCATTGGAAATTTGAAGGGGAGCGTATAGAAATTGTAAAATGTACCAATCTTACAAAAGAAATAGAGAAACGGAAGCTATACTGGGCCACATAGATTGGACATGTTCAAAAACTTACCTTTAAAGTCAAAAATCACCAAAAAGTGGAAATGTCTCAGCTGATCACTTACAATTCATAAGATACCTTGAGGTTAAGTCAATAAACCAAAGAACTAGATACAATTTAGGTTTATTAACCAAAATTAAATAAAAAAAGATTTATACGCCCTTAATTGATAAAAAGAAAAATTAATTACATGCCCTTACAGTACAAAAAAAGAAAAGATCAGATTACAAAATACATATATAAATTTAAGTTGAATTAAAAATCCCTCCCCAAAATAAAAATGAAAAACCCTCCCTATTAGTAAAGATTACAAGGTTTATACAAGTTTAAATAACAAAAAACAAAATTTATCGTCTAGTACCATGGATTTGTTTAAGAATTACCATTTATGTCGTTGGCCAACTGTAATGCTAAGTATAATTAAATAAATAAAAAAATAAAGAAAATTGTGAGACGTCTCTCTATATAAAAAAAAGGTATTTATATATATAATTTCTAATTTAGAGCCCTTAGGGCTGAGGTCCAAAATATGCTATAGCTGCTCCTCCCAATTTTATTTAAATATAAAAGACATATTTTAAAAATTATTCATTTTGTTACAAAAGAAATACAAGTACACAGCCTATTCAAAGTTTCTTAAAAGTTCACTGCAGATTTTTAGAAAATTATAGATTTTTGGTTCATAGCTATATTAAATCAGAACACTATCGCAGAAAAATACTTATTAAAGCTGCATGTTGGTGGTTGGCTTTAACAGCAGAACATATGTGGTTGTTGGAATTAGTTGTGGTCGTTGCACCAGTGAATACTGCATTAAAACAAAATAACATCTTTTTTAGAACCAAAGTAGGCTTTAAAACCAAGCATAGTGAAAAGCATTTAGGTTAAAAGATTGCCTTTATAATATTCTTTGATACAAGGTGACAAGTAGGTATTTTGAAATAAAGATGTTAATTGTTACTACAAGACTTAACCAAATGTCATGTTACTTTTAACTGTTGCTACATATCTGTAGGCCACATGTAACACATGTAACTTTAAAATGTTCTTAGGCTATTAATCAAGATATATCAGAGATATAATTATTTAAATTACAGTTCTTTTTAAAGGTCCATAATTGTTATAGGTTACACAGCTTTAAATTTGTACAGAATAATATAAACTGTTTAAGCTAGGCTTTAGTAAAAAATAGGCTAGTTACATAAGATTTAATATTTAGGCTGTACTTAATGTTTTTTAAAAAGGAAAATTGAATTACATAGATTTTGAATTAAACTCTATGAGTTTGAAATATTATTTACAATATTAAATGTAAATCTAACTTTATAAAACTTACAAAGGGAACATGTCATAACCAAAAATGAAAAGCTAAAACATTTTGACTTGTTAATATTGCTCTACATACCTGGTATTTAGAAGAAAAGGACTTAAAACAAAATCATCTTAATTAGTGACGCACTGTCGTTAATTCGCGACTAAATTATTTAAGAAAATATAACGACATAACTAGAACTTTGCGGCGTCTTAAGAGTGTAGTTCGTAACAGGTTAATGGCGACCTTTCTAGAAGCATGCGTGACGAGGTTAAATTTAACTCACGAGACATAAAACAGCTGATCAGATTCTCAGATTAAGCTTTGTCATTATAAAATAGCAGAGACCGTACGGAGTCGCCGCCTAGCGGTGAAAAGGGTAACTACGTGAAGAAGAGAGAGACGGTAAAAGCAGAAAGTTGTAAAAATTTCAAGAAAGAAGGAATTTTAATGCCGCGGAGGTCTAAAAACGTCACAAAAAGAATACAAATATTTAGGTGTATGGTTAAGTTCAAAGCTATCTTGGGGCAGACAAATCTAAGACAGATTAGGGGCGGCTAAATTTGGTATAAATGTAACATATAGTAAGTTACTGAATAATAATAATGTACCAATGTCTGTAAAAATTTTGGTTTTTAAAGCAGTATTTAGGTCTGTATTGTGTTATGCAGCGCAAGTATGAGGTTATATGCAATCTCAAATAGTTGAAAAATTGTATACATTTTTTATTAAAAAGCTGCTTATGTTACCCAAAAATACGCCTGACTTTATAATATACTATTCTGAGATGGGAGAGAATCAATTAATTGTTCTTATATACTATATTTCAAGTATATACAGAAAGTGTTGAAATTAAATGATCATAGGCTGCCAAAATTGCTTGCAAATGAAATTATTAATAAAAATATATTCTGGTATAACAATGTCAAGACACTTTGTAAAAAAACATTACCTTGATTCTTTTCAATATTTAGAAGAAAATGGTGAAATGACTGCTATAGAAAACCTATTGAATTGTATTAAGACTGATTTTAAAAATAATTTATTGCAAAAAGCTTGTAATTCTCTTTATCATGGTATGTATAAAGAGTTAGATTTTGATTTAGGAAAGAGGAATTAAATGATAGACGGTTGTAGTATTTATTTTGTTTCAACAATTTTTAAGATAAGAGGGCAAGCTTAAAATTTAAATTTTAGGGTTGACCGGCCCGAAGAGTCTCATTTGTGTTCACTGTGTAACAGGTTAGAAATTGAGGACACATACCATTATGTTGGTGTGTGCCCAATATTTAAAGAGATTAGAATTACTTGGTTGGTTTCGGAAACACTAAGTATAAAAGATTACAAAGAATATTTAAATGGTAGAAATTGGAATAGTTTGTTTAATTATCATGTTAGAGCATACAAATACAGACGAATGTTAGTCGAGTATTATAATTATTGATTGCTAGCTTTTATGTACACAGCCATAATTTTTGTTTAATGCTTACTGGTTTTTTGTTTTGTTTTTTTTGTTTTTTTGAGTGACAATGTGGATTATTTTTGTATAATTGTTCTTGTTTTGATTGGTTATGTATCATTTTAGTAACTATAAAATTGTATGTGTTTGAATAGCAACTCTACAGACGGACATTTGTCCATGTAACTGAGTTTGCTTAGAGATTATTTTATTTTGTTATTTGTAAAATGTAAAAATTTTGGGAAACAAACTCATTATTATTATTATTTTTATTATTATTACATACAATAATTTTAGGTTAGGCCTAGAAAGTAATTTTAAGTATTGGCCTAAAATAAAATTATTGTATTTAGGTAGCTGTTAAGACAGGTAAAATAAATAAAACATACAAGCAATAACTGTAGGTTAGGCCTACACTGATGAACCGACATTTTATGTTTATTGAATGTATTTACAATGAATGGATATTTAACTATGTTTACCTTCTCAGCTTTGATGGTATAATTAATTCTACACCTTTATTATAATAACATTAAACGTATGGAAACAGTAAATATTTGTATAGAATACAAACTAATAATAAACGCCAATTGAAAGATTAAAATTATGTGTGTATGACAATGACCACTGGATCCAGGTTGATAGTGGTTGTGCTAAATAATAACTTGCATTCTAACAATAGTTGACATCACAGTTTTATAGTTAAAGGAGGGGGGAGCCAGCTTGAAGCTAAATGTTTAAGCCTAAATCAGTCCATGGTCTGGAGATGACTCCAGATCACATCATGTAGACTCGCTTGCCTTTACCTTAGCTTAGTTTAGTAAGTCCGGACCAGCAGAGGAATATGTTGTTTTACTTAAATAAACGCTCTGAAGTGAAACAGTCTCTCGTCACCTTATTGAAGAACCTTCTCACCCACGATCCATCCTGACAACGCCCGTACGTCCGCAAGAGGACCACAAGGAAGCGGGACTCGTTACAATATTTCAGAAAATATTCTTCTGCACTTGATCATTAGCGGCGTAGATAGTCGACCAGACCAACGGGGTCTAATTTCCCGCATATTAGAGTCGTTCAAATACAAATCGAATCGTTTCAGAAATACATATTAAATCAGGACGTGTATCATTTATAAAGATTAACAAACTAAACCATTATAAACATGACTACGAAGGTTAATTTTTATAAAAGCTTTTATTGTAATAGCTGATATTTCACAAAATAATTAATAATTCCTTAACTTTTAGAGAAAAAAATCTGAAATTTTGAAGTAATTTTGAGAAAAGTTTAGGAAATAATCAACGAAAAGGAAATATTTTTGTAATTTTTAACTTTTACACAGAGCAATAGTTAAGTTTCGGAAAACTATACTTTGAACTTAACTTAATGGCTTGTTAAAGGAATAATAACAGGTAAAAATTATTGTTTTACACGGATATATACAAAATATCTAATTCAATCTATATATATATATATATATATAAAAGCGAAATACCACTCACTCACTCATCACGATTTCTCAAAAACTACCGAACAGATTGAAATGAAATTTGGTATGTAGCTTCCTCTTTGGCTATAGGTGCTTACTAAGAAAGGGTTTGGAGAAATTCGAAATTTTAGGGGGGGTTTGGGGGGATCAAAGTTGTTAAATCACGATTTCTTCAAAACTACCGAACGTATTGGAATGAAATTTGGTATGTAGCTTCCTCTAGGGCCATAGGTGCTCACTAAGAAAGGTTTTGAAAAATTTCGAAATTTTAGGGGTGGTTTGGGGTATCAAAGTTGTTAAATCACGATTTCTTCAAATCTACCGAACGGATTGGAATGAAATTTGGTATGTAGCTCCCTCTAGGGCGATAGGTGCTTACGAAGAAAAGGTTTGGAGAAATTCGAAATTTTAGGGGGGGTTTGGGGGATAAAAGTTTTTAAAAACGATTTCTTCAAAACTACCGAACGTATTGGAATGGAATTTGGTATGTAGCTCCCTCTAGGGCCATAGGTGCTCACTAAGAAAGGGTTTGAAAAAATTCGAAATTTTAGGGGGGTTTGGGGGGGGTAAAAATTACTAAATCACGATTTCTTCAAAACTACCGGACGGATTGGAATGAAATTTGGTATGTAACGCCCTCTAGGGCCATAAGTGTTCACTAACAAAGGGTTTTAAAAAATTGGAAATTTTAGGGGGGGTTTGGGGGGATCAAAGTTATTAAAAAACGATTTCTTCAAAACTACCGAATGGATTGGAATGAAATTTGGTATGTAGCTTCCTCTAGGGCCATAGGTGCTCACTAAGAAAGGGTTTGAAAAAATTCGAAATTTTAGGAAGGGTTTGTGGGGATCAAAGTTACTAAAATCATAATTTCAGATCTTTTATTATTATGACAATAGTGCTGTTATTATTTAAGGATCTATATATATAAAAGCCAAATACCACTCACTGACTGAACACTTAAAAAGGATGCAATTACGTTAAAAAGACTGAAAATACCAACCACCACGGGCAACGCCGTACGGGTCAACTAGTCGTGTATATAATTATACGAAAATATTTTTGAATGCTTTCTGCAGCGTTGATAGTGAGGGAGGATTCTATAACAAAATATTCAAGAGTGGTTAGAAACGAGACGGACGAGAGACTAAAATAAATGAGCTAAAGTAAGTTGGAAATTAGGAAGAATTAAACAAAATGAATAGTTAATGGTAAATTCAAGGGCTGAGGGAAATTAAAACTTATGTAGAAGACATAATAACATGTCGGGCAAAGTGGTAGAGGAACTTGGGTAGAATAGAGTAAAACACATTCAGGGCTAGTAGAAATGTTTTTTTTATTTTTACATTATGACTAAACAAATTTATGCGTAGTCAGATTCAAGAGCGTCGCGGCGCCTTCTGCCCGGTCCATAGGGGTCTTTAGCAAGATGGAGACCCATTAAGTGTTTGGCGACTTTTACTCCAGATGTACCTCGGCCCAGTCCGTAGTCCAATCCTCTTTGTTCGACTTCACTATAAAGTAGGATCCGAGGTTAAATTGAATTCTTAATCTAAATATAAACCTAAGCAAATATTTAAAACTAATAGAAACCCCTGCTTTGCATAGCGGCTCTTTTGCTTCCTAAAATACTAAGTTAAAATAATAAGTTATTTTCAAAAAAAACATTTCGGCTTAAGTCGTGCTGGTTCTTATTGATGCAATTGAATGATTACCCATCCTAAAATAAAACCTATAGTTGTAAATAATATTAAGGGAAACTTCCCAATCAAGGTTTATATTATTAAACTCAAAATTAACTTCAACATGGTTTAAATTAAACATTAACTTAAACTTGGTTTAAACTCAAAGCCTTTCATAGTGAGCCACTAAGGCCCTAGAGGAAGCTACATACCAAATGTTATTCCAATCCGTTCAGTAGTTTTAGAGAAATCATATTTAGTAACTTTGACCCCTCAAACCCCCCCCTAAAATTTCGAATGTTTTGAAAATCTTTCTTAGTGAGCACCTATGGCTCTAGAGGAAGCTACATACCAAATTTTATTCCAATCCATTCAGCAGATTTAGAGAAATCGTGATTTAGTAACTTTGACCACCCCCCCCCCCTCCAAACCCCCCTAAAATCTCGATTTTTTTTTTTTTAACCTTTCTTATTGAGCACCTTGGCCCTAGAGGAAGCTACGAACTAAATTTCGTTCCGATCCGTTTAGTAGTTTTTGAGAAATCGTGATCAGTGAGTCAGTGGATTTGGCTTTTACTGCAAAGTGGGGCAAAATCGGAAAACATGATTTCGTTGTTTTTGGTCGCCATTTTTTATCGGTTAAAGATATGGATGTTAAAATTTCACCATTGGTTTTCTCTTGAAATTCTACATCGAAATGATATATCACATGACCACATTCCCATTTAAAAAAATGAAGTTCATTCCAAGATGGCAGACAAAAATTTAAAACTCGCCAAAAAGTAGTTCTTGTATGGTTGTGATTAACTGCTTTTTTTCTATCTCATAAGACTCCTATCTCATAAGACTAGCCGTACCCAAACTTTTTTGACAACTTGTATATAGATTATATTATTATTATTGTTATTATTTAAACTATTTGATCGATTTCGAACAAATTTGCACCAAACATGTCAATTAGGCCTGTATAGATGCAAGAAAAAATATTTTGAAAAACAACCCCCTTTTTGGCCCAAAACCCCCAAAAATCTGTTATTATTATTATTACCTAAACGAGAATTTTTAGAAAGATGCTGTTTTTTGCATATGGTAGGGTACATTAAGGGCTACAAATAAGCCAAATTTTATCAAAATCGTTAAAGCCGTTTTTTAAGAAATTTGGATTTTTCTCGATTTTTGGCAATTTTTGGGGATAAAACCCCATAAAAATCAAAAATTAAAAAAAAAAAAAACTCCTGGTGATATTCTAGAACTACACCTACATACCAAATTTCATGGAAATCGGAACGTTGGTATGGTCTCCAGCTCTGTACACATCCTTACGGACAGACATCACAAAAAAAACACTTTTTTGGGTTCAGGGATCACGAAAACAAAAAATTCCACTAAAAATATTTTTGGGTTCAGGGAGCACCAACACAGATAATTCCACTAAAAATTGTTTGGGGCTCAGGGAGCACCAAAACAGATAATTCCACTAAAAATTCAAATTCGAAAATTTGGACGAAAACAATACTACGTATAGGGTGGAGAAAGTAAAAATGAAAAGGTTAATGTCATTGGGAAATATTGTTGTCTGTACACAAATATCACCATTTGACGAAACAAATGGATAAAACGTAATTTAAAATATAACATTGATTGTTCTCATAGAAATAATGAAGTCTGAATACATATAGACGAAATTTATTAAATACCAGTGTTAAAACTTAATTTAAGTGCCACACTGAATGTTTGCGAAAGAAATCGACATTTGAAAACCTGTATCTGGCCAGAAGATGTAAGAAAAATAAGGATTTTTTTCTGCAATTCCATACGAGATAAAATAAATATAGTGTTAACATAATTTGTAAAATGTTTATAAAAGTTAGTTAAATTTATCAAGATTCGAACTCTATTCGTTCCCTCTTTTTACTTTCTCCACCCTATACGTAGTATATGGAGAAAGTATTGTTTTCATCCAAATTTTCGAATTTGAATTTTTAGTGGAATTATCTGTTTTGGTGCTATCTGAACCCAAAAATATTTTTCGTGGAATTTTTTGTTTTGGTGCTCCCTGAACCAAAAAAAGTGTTTTTTGGTGATGTCTGTCCGTGTGTCCGTGTGTCGGTGTGTCTGTAAGGATGTGTACAGAGCTGGAGACCATACCAACTGTCCGATTTTGATGAAATTTGGAATGTAGGTGTAGTAATGGAATATCTCCAGGCATTTTTTCGTTTTTTCAAATTTTTGATTTTTAAGGGGTTTTACCCCCCTTCCCCCAAATTACCAAAAAACGAGAAAAATCTAAATTTCTCAAAAACGGCTCTAACGATTTTCATAAAATTTGGCTTATTTGCAGCCCTTAATGTACCCTACCATATGCAAAAACAACATCTTTCTAAAAGTTCTCGTTTATGTAATAGTAGTAATAATAATTGATTTTTGGGGGTTTTTGGCCAAAAAGGAGATTGTTTTTCAAAATTCTCAAAAACTACTGAACGAAATTTGGAACGAAATTTTGTATGTAGCTTCCTTTAGGGCCTTAGGTGCTCACTAAAAAAGATTTTTAAAAAATTCGAAATTTTAGGGGGGTTTGGGGGGATAAAGTTACTAAATCACGATTTCTCCAAAACCACCGAACGGATTTGAATGAAATTTGGTATGTAGCTTCCTCTAGGGCTATAGGTGCTCTCTAAGAAAGTGTTTGGGGGGAGGGTGAAATTTTAGACATTTTAGGGGAGGTTTGGGGTCGGGGTGAAAGTTACTAAAACTCCCTATAAAAAATTCATAGTGTAATAATTTATATTCATTGATATCATATATTTTTTGTTAATATATATTTAACTTTGATTTGTCTATCCGTGCAAATCCGGATCGGGCTAGCTAATATAATAATATAATATGGATGTGTGTTACATGCATCTAATGTTTTACATGGTAACATTTTCCTACTTTTGCAATTCTAAATAACCATCTCCTATGCTACTCTTGGGAAGGTATACAATTTCAACTGAGAGAAAGTATGTGGCAGTTATCTGCTACCTTTATTACACATAATATTGTAGTAAATTAGTACATAGTACATTTGCAAGTTACTTTAGATCCTTACAAAACAAGCTGTGTCACGTATTTTTTATAGTCCACAGCTGAATGCGCTCACGCTCATCGATGCTCACGCTAGGAAATAGTTTATCATTGTTTTTTTCTCAACCTTGCGCAAAACGAGAATCTTATAATACACACCCACATGTTGTGTTGCGGTGACGGTGGTCAAATACATTGTAAACAATTTTTTGTTAAACAAATTGTAAAACTAGATTTTTACAAAAACGTAAAAATACGTTTGAAATACGTTTTACGTTTGGAAAAAGGTAAAAATGTTTGCAATTTTGTTATGGTTTTTGGACGTTGAAAATATAAATTTTTGGCTTTTACAGAATTAAAACACCTATTTTTAGCGAATTTCCATAGGAAAAATGAGCTATTGCAGTGGCCCTTATAGTGAGACCCAAGGTCGGGAGTAGCAATTGAGCACCGATCATGGTCCCTAGAACACGTTTTGGGGTGTCATTAAAATTCATATATATATGTATATATGTGTGTTCGCACTCTAGCGGCCGCATTTTAAGTCCGATTTGATTCAAATTTGGTACACATGTTGGTTGTCTACGTCGCTCGGACGAGTTCGTTAGCCAAAAAAATCCAACAACCGAAAGTACGTTTTTTGACCGGAAGTAACTATTTTTTGACATTTTTACTACGAGAATGAATTTTTTTAGACTTTTTTCTAAAAATACTAATGTAGGATGTTATTCTGCACATTTTGTTTTTTTACGCGACCTTATAGCTCGCTTGGTTTCCCCAAAATCGATGAAAACGTAAAATTCCATAAAAGTACCCGGTTCAAAGCCAAGTGGTGCAAACTCGCGAGGCCACTAGGCGCAAACAAATTCTACTAATATATTACGTACACACAAACAGCTGTTCAACGCCTTCGTGAGTAGACCTATTTCTCAAATTGTTGGTTGAAACCCTAAAACATAGGCCTATAAACTTAATTTTGGAAATTTGCTTAACTCACGTCAGTGGTTCAGCTGCGTGGTCGAATTATTTATAATTGGTTTTAAACAATTTTGTTTGCCAACGTTCTGATATGTTATAAAAGATTCTTTGAATGAGAACAAAATTCTAGTAATAGCTAAGATCCTGGACTATTATTTTATTTTGTTATTTGCACAAGTTATTTATAGACCTAAGGCAAAAGCTGAAAACCAATCAAAATGTTTATTTTGTTGTCCTCTTTTAATTTACCCAAAAGTTTGAAAACAAAAGTAGCTTGACAAAACATGTTACCTATTAGGGTTTGGTTTTCATACTACCGACGGACAAGGCGTAGTAGACAAAAGACAGTTCTAAGTTTCTTCCTGTTTGGGTAGATCTTGCCCTGTATTCTTCGGAACAAACTTGAACATTTTTCTCAATATGGCTGTTGTAAAATTAGGGAATTAAGTAAAGTAGGCTGAATTCAATTTGCTCTTACTTAAGAAATACTAGCGTTAAAATATAACTTAAAACACACCTGCCTTAACATAACAACCTAATAGGTATTGCATTAATTTACTCCTAATCCAAAATACAGAATTGAAAGTATGCAAAAAGGAAACTGCACTTCTCAACCCTAACAATTATTAACATCACAATTGTATTTTCAGCTTTCTTTGTAATATGTACTAGCTGACCCGTACGGCGTTGCCCGTGGTGGTTGGTATTTTCAGTCTTTTTAACATAATTGTATTCTTTTTAAATGTTCAGTCAGTGAGTGGTATTTGGCTTTTATATGTATAGATCTTAAATAATAAAAGCACTATTGTCATAATAATAAAAGATCTGAAATTATGATTTTAGTAACTTTCATCCCACCAAACTCCTCCTAAAATTTCAAAATGTTTAATACCCTTTCTTAGTGAGCACCTATGGCCCTAGAGGAAGCTACATACCAAATTTCATTCCAATCCGTTCGGTAGTTTTGAAGAAATCGTTTTTTAATAACTTTGATACCCCCAAACCCCCCTAAAATTTCGATTTTTTAAAAAAAACCTTTCTTAGTGAGCCTCTATGGCCCTAGAGGAAGCTACATACCAAATTTCATTTCATTCCGTTCGGTAGTTTTTGAGAAATCGTGATGAGTGAGTCAGTGAGTGAGCGAGTTATTTCGCTTTTATATATATAGATATATATATGTTTTATTCCCGGATTGATAAGTGGTAGTAAATATGCTTCAAAATTACTGATTTTATAGTGAAAGGGTCCTAGTAGGATTCTTCAGATACACTTTTTTTTGTTTTTCGATTCGATTCAAAAATGGCGGAGTTATACCGATTAATCGTTTTTGGGTAGGGATTTAAGGGTACATAGGTATTTGGGTTTTCCCACTTTGATAAAATGGTAGTAAATATGCTTAAAAAAAATAGCTGACATTTTAGTGGAAGAGTCCTTGTAGGATGTCCCAGACACAATTTTAATTTTTCGATTTTGCACAAAATGGCGGCTTGTTTGATTCAAACCAAAATATCAAAGTTAGAGCGAGGAAATTGCGTTATTTCTCCCACTCATAAGCCCGTGTGCAGTTTTTTAGCTATATCGTTCGAAAGGTAATTACATTTACTATCCTGTGCAAAGGCAATTCAGGTACAGTCTCCGGAACGACGAACAAAATTTATTGGATTTTTTCACTATCCGTGTAAGGTTTTTGCGCAATTTCTCCCACTCATAAGCCCGTGTGCAATTTTTGAGCTATATCGTTCGAAAGGTAATTAACTTTACTATAATCCTGTGCAAAGGTAATTCAGGTACAGTCCCTGGAACAAAATTGATAGGAAGCTCCCGATAAATGATCTTTTTCATTATCAACGTCAGGTTTTTGCGCAATTTCTCCCACTCATAAGCAAGCGTACAATTTTTTAGCTATATCGTTCGAAAGGTACTTAAATTTACTACAATCCTGTGCAAAGGTAATTCAGTTACAGTCCCCGGAACAAAGATCAAAACTGATAGGAAGCTCCAGATAAATGTTTTTTTTTTTTTTTTTCATTATCAATATAAAGTAATTGGGCAATTTCTCCCAATCATAAACCCGTGTGCATTTTGTTAGCAATATAATTCGAAAGTTAATTAAATTTACTACAATCGTGTGCAAAGTTATTTCAAATACTGCTTCCGGAACAAGGAACAAATTTGAAAAGAAGATCCCGATAAATGTTTTTTTTTCAATATCAATGTAAGGTAATTACGCAATTTCTCCCGCTCATAAACCCGAGTGCA
>JAGFPH010009120.1:1935-12186 GCA_018207615.1 Philaenus spumarius
TAATCTAACTGTTGTAACAAAAAAATCAGTTGAAACGATCAAAGTAGAGGATGTGGCACATAGATCCAACAGATGGCGTGACTCTAATCTAACGTTGTTAGACGTTGACCTGAAACAGTGATTCTCAAGCGTTTTTGTCTGGAGGCACACTGAAACGTATTATTGGGATTTTAATAATCTAACTGTTGTAACAAAAAAAATCAGTTGAAACGATCAAAGTAGAGGATGTGGCACATAGATCCAACAGATGGCGTGACTCTAATCTAACATTGTTAGACGTTAACATAAAGCAATGATTCTCAAGCGCTTTTGTCTGGAGGCACACTGAAACGTATTAATAAGATTGTAATGAGCTGGTAAACGAATACAATGGGACCAGTTTCCGAATGCACGGACCATGGCCGAGTTATCAACTGAAACACTCACTCATAAATTAACAATATTTAACACAAACCAACACTTGCAGGTAACCAGCTTTGACAGTTCAAACAAGTTATTATACATCGTTATAAGGGAACCGCACTGGACGACCTTTACGGCCTATCTAGGCACTTTAAGAGCCGTGCATACCAACTTCAGTGCGCCGTGAAAGTGACAGCGCTATTAACATAGGAGGTGAATCTTAATTTGTCATTTACCGTGAAACTAAGGCTTTTAACAAGATTTTGTTCAAACAGTTGACTACAACTAAATCTATTAAACATTTATATTGAAGAGTCTTAATAAATTTATATTTAATATGTGTACAAAAATTGGAATTCAAATTTAGTTTTCCCCATAAGAAAAAATACGTGTTTTACATTTTGTTTTTACATACTTCAAAATGCATATTTTAAAAATAAAATTTATATGAAAAGAGAGCTTGTGATTTCGTTTTGGGGACTATTGAATTGTTTTAATTCATACTATTCCCATTGTTTTGTTTAAGAGTGTTTAATTAACCTATTTCAAATAATCATTTTTGTGCAAGTCAGTAGCAGTTCAAGGCTTTTGCAATAGGTAACGGCAGCGCGTTTTACCCCTACTATCCTTCCTGCTCCTGTCCCACACCTTTCTATCCCTCCGTAGACTTTATACAGTCGTACAACTACAAAACTGTGTTTATAATATTATGAATATATATTATTACTCGCCCTATCCAAAAATTATTAAATAATTAATGGTCTTGCATCGCATTGTAATTTATTTTGTCACATGGCAATAATAGTAACAGCTGATCCTTACAAAGAACTTGTGTTCAACTAACCTTACAATTGCTGTAATTTAAATTATAAAAACTGTTAATAAATATTCATTTTTAGTTAAATAAAAAATACTATTGCAATATTATTCGATGCTTTTCTTCAAATATATCAATTAGGTAAGTAAAATGTCTACATTTTTATGAAAATAACCTTAGTTTTTGTACTGTTGCTACTGAACAACATCATGCACTAAGTGTCATAGATTAGGGTTTTCAAGTGTATCTGAGTAGTGCAGAAAAGAAATACTGTATTCTTTTTATTTTTTCTATACATATACAATCTAATCTTCTATATGTAATTTTAAAACTACTTTTGTTTACTTGTTTACAGTAATGAGTCACAATAGCAACCAGCATTGGGTCTACCAAAATGTGGTATCCACCCAATCAGCGAGATCGAAAGATACGATCGAAGTGAAAAAAAGTTTATTACAGTGCCTTGTCCCCAAATAATTAAGTTATACAATAAACATACGGGGGAGTATACCTAATGGACTCCCATATGGTTAGGCACCATATTAGGCTCAAGAGTCGTAAATGGTACTTTCGGTTGTTCTACCACGTGTTGGATACGTGTAAACGCCTGGATACTGTATCAAGCTACAAAACCTGAGAAAGCACTGTCACAAAAACAGTTTCCAGCTGAACTAGCCGTTAGGCTATGCAAAATAGGAAATGAAGAAACCCCTAAAAGAGGGAGACCGTCAAATCAATTGCAAGAACATCTGACTAAGAAAATCAGGCAACATGTCGCGCCAAGACCACCCAACCCTGTTGTCAAAGACAGATCTGACAACTGGCCGGTATGGGGTACCAAGAAAAACAGATGCAAGATGGTTGGGTGAACAGGTTTTACTTATGGTGTTTGCACAAAGTGTCATCTAAATCTCTTTTCACTAAAAATAATTCGACCACGCAGCTGGACCGCTGACGTGAGTTGAGCAAATGTCCAAAATTAAGTTTATATGCCCATGTTTTAGGGTTTCAACCAAAAATTTGGGAAATAGGTCTACTCACGAAGGCGTTGAACAGCTGTCTGTGTGTACGCAATATGTTAGTAGAATTTGTTTGCGCCTAGTGGTCTCGCGGGTTTTCACCATTTGGCTTCGAAACGGGTACTTTTATGGTATTTTACGTTTTGATCGATTTTGGGGGAACCAAGCGAGCTATAAGGTCGCGTAAAAAACCAAATGTGCAGAATAACATCCTAAATTTATATTTTTAGAAAAAACTCTAAAAACATTTCATTTTCGTAGTAAAAATCTCCAAAAATAGTTACTTCCAGTCAAAAAACGTACTTCCGGTTGTTGGATTTTTTTTGCTAACGAACTCGTCCGAGCGACAAAGAAAACCAACACGTGTACCAAATTTGGACCAAATCGGACTTAAATGCGGCCGCTAGAGTGCGAACACATATATAGGTATGTGAATTTTAATGACACCCCAAAACGATCTGGGGACCATGATCGGTGCACATTTGCTACTCCCGACCTTGGATCTCACCATAAGGGCCACTGCAATAGCTCATTTTTCCTATGGAAATTCGCTAAAAAATTAAATAAATTTTTCCTATGAAAAAAATGGAAATTCGCTCGTTTCAAAAAATTTCACGAGTAATTAGCGAATTTGCGTAGGAAAAATTAGCTATTGCAGTGGCCCTTATGGTAAGATCCAAGGTCGGGGGTAGTAAATGAGCACCGATCATGGTCCCTAGAACACGTTTTGGGGTGTAATTAAAAATCATATATATATATATATATATATATATATGTATGTATGTATGTGTTCGCACTCTAGCGACACTAAAACTACTAAACAAAATGTATCACACAATGTATTATTTTTATTTTATGAAGGATGGGAAGTATTTGAAAAAATACAAATTTTTTTTAATTAAATTTATTTCCAAACAACTATAGTAATATTATAAAGAAATACAAATTTTTTGTTTGTTTATTTGTAATGTAGGGGTAATCTTTGGAACTACTGAACCGATTGAAAAAAATATTTTTACTAATAAAAAGCTACACTATCCCTGAGTAACATAGGCTGTGTAATTCATTTTGACCAAAAATGTTTTATTTTAATATTTGTAAATTTAGTAGGAAAAAACCTAAGGTTAGGCCTAGACTGATGAAGCAACACATGTATTTACATTTATTACCATAGCAACCAATTGAATAAAATAACAGATAAAACAGCTGTTTGCTCCAATATTTCCATTAACAGCTGATTTCAAACTTTGTAGCAATTATTTGTATTTCTAACTTTTAGGTTAGGTTTTGGGGGTTTCTTGGTCAAAAAGGGGGATGTTTTAAAAAAAATTTCAAAAACCTTTTTTCTTCAATCTGTACAGACATGTTTGGTGCAAATTTTTTCGAAATCGATCGAGTAGTTTTCTTTCTAGCTTTGAATACATACAGACAGACATTTTGTAAAAACCACTTATTTGATCTCAGGGTGTCCCAAAACAGATATTTCAACAAAAATCTCAACATCGATTTTTTTTGCGATCACTATACCTTTCTCTATACCATAGTACAGTGAGAAAGAAAAATCAACTCTGATAAAAAGATTATTCTCACACACATCACGGCAAATCCAAGTTAAAGCTTGCTTCACAACCTCATCAGCGTTAAGGGTTTATGAGAGGGTTATTTACTTGATCCTATACTCATGGCTGTTTTTGAGGATTAGGTAAAAGAATAGGTCTCTTCTTTTGCTTCTACTCGGTAACAAGAATCTTTATAATTTCATAGTGTTTATCTGTCAGTCGTGTAACTTCTTCAGTACCACATTTTGTAATTCAATATAAGTCCTTGTAAAATGCGAGAGTGAACACATTTTATAAACACATTTTGGCGAAACGAAAAGATGGTTGCCCAAGATTTGTATGGATGAATAGAAATTTTGAAATGCGTTAAGGGACGTAATTACAAAATTTAAAGAAATTCAATCATATACAAGGTGTATAGAAAATATTGGCCGAAATTTCACCAGGCGTGTTAAATGCACTGTGTATTGAAAATGCTACCAGTACGAGGGTTGGCGTGCGAAGCACGCAATTCATTGTGTATTGAAAATACTCCCAATTTGGAGGTTGGCGTGTGAAGCACGCAATGCACTGTTTATTGGAAATGCTACCAATACGGGGGTTGGCGTGCGAAACATGCAATGCACTGTTTATTGAAAATGCTACCAACAGTTGGGTTGGAGTGCGAAGCACGTAATGCACTGTGTATTGAAAATACTTCAAATAAGGGTGTTGGCGTGTTATTAAGTGTTTAGTAAAAACAATAAAATTGTGGATAGTTCGATAACAAAGCATTTCCGGACCCATGTTTAACGTTTTTCTGGTAAATTTTGGTACATTTTCTAGACATCATATTATATATTTATTTGACAATTAATGAATGTAATTACTTCGACCGACGGTCTATGATAAACATGAGCTATTTTTGTAAAGTGTTGTGGAAGAAAAAGTAGAAAATCAAGTAAATACAAAACACTGTTGTATGTAGTTTACCCTAAATTAACCAACCAAACCCATTTCTCATGAAAAGTATACAGGGTGATTCAGGAAGAAACTGAGAAACTACTAGGTGAAATTAAAGATGGTTCATATAAACATAGGTTCGGAAATGCTTCGTTTTCCAGTTATTCACAGTTTCGTTTTTGGAACGAAGTTCATTTACGCGTGTTGCGGTATGAGTTAACAAATAGAAAATGTACGCGTAACGAAAAAGCGTTATCAAATTGGTTGCTATGGTAATGGATGTAAATACATTCAAGACACTTGTGTTTAAAACAGTGAGTTAAATTATCTGACTATTGTAATTTTGTAATATAGATTCAAGAAATGGAAAGTATTTGTAATATAAACTGAGATAATTAATTTTGAACCAACATTTTATGTTTATTGGCTGTATATACAATGAACGGACATTTAACTATGTTTACCATTTTAGCTTTGATGTTATAATTAATTCTACACCTTTATTATAATAACATTAAACGTATGGAAACAGTAAGTACTTGTATCCCAAAAGAACAAACTAATAATAAACGGCAGTTGAAAGATTAAAATGATATCATTCGAAACGTACCGTGCACAAAACACAAATTATGTGTGAATATAATATGTATAGGTGTATGTTGCCGGCAGGTAAAATAAATTAAACATAATAATTTTAGATTAGGCCTAGACTGATGGACCAACAATGTATGTTTATTGAATGCATTTAGAATTAAATATAAAAACTTACATTAGGATATGAAGAAAATGCGTTGACCGCACATATTATTTTTACAAAATACTAAATATCTTTGGATGTAGGAAATATATTGAACGCGAATTTTCAATACATATATTACAACGGATATTAGCCGTTGTAAGGCGGGAAAAATCGGTTTTTATATTAAATTATAAAATTCGATGTTTTCAAGGCCGGACTTCGGTGAGTGTCAATTGTTAGTCAAAAATACAAGTTAAATCAGAGCAAGGCTTATCTCCCAAGATGAACCTTGATCTAGGACACGTCAAGAAAGGAAATCTGACTTAGCCTGAAAGTAGCTCAGTTTTAGGGGAATAAAGGAATCCAGGAATTTTATGCATTTGTGGTTTTCATGGTTTAATACGTAGCGCTAAACGCGTGAGTTACGGCCGTGTGAATTTCAAATCGTAAAAGGTAACACTACCAAAGTAAACAGGGGTTAAAGTTAAGGGAAAAGTTCAATTTAACTCGAAACTGAAAATATCAGACATTTTTGGAATCTACATAAGTAGACGAAAATAAAAGGTTAAATAAGAAAAAGTTAAATTATTGAAAATAAAAAAGTTAGCTCAAGTGTCAAATTTCACACACCCTAAAAAGGGAGAAATAATTAAAATCAAAGGTTTCCACTCACAAGAGTTATTAGAGAATAAATAGTTCTGTGTAAAAAAGGGAACAAAAAGTAAAATTAAATTAAGATAAAATGGTAAGAGTTTTCACGCCTTTTAAAGTAATAAAAGTTGAATTTTTGAATTTTAAATAATAATAAAGTAAAGAGATTTAGGGTTAGATTAACATTGTATCGTTAGGAAACCAGTAACTTAAACATTTTTCGCGTAGTAAATAAAAAACCCCAAAGAACTTTTTTGCGATTGTAGGCTAAGTCCCAGAAGAGAATAAATAATTCGACCACGCAGCTGAACCGCTGACGTGAGTTGAGCAAATTTCCAAAATTAAGTTTATAGACCGATATTTTAGGGTTTCGACCAACAATTTGGGAAATAGGTCTATTCACGACGGTGCTGAATAGCTGCTTAATGGTTCGCACGCCATTCCGCATATTGGGAGTATCTTCAATAACACAAAGCATTGCGTGCTTTGCACGCCATTCCACATATTGGGATTGTCTTCAATACACAATGCATTGCGTGCTTCGCACGCCATTCCACATATTGGGATTGTCTTCAATACACAATGCATTGCGTGCTTCGCACGCCAAACCTCGTATTAGGGGTATTTTCAACACACAAAGCATTGCGTGCTTCGCACGCCAGCCCCACGGTGGAATCCACCACATGGCTTTGAACCGGGTACTTCTATGGTATTTCACGTTTTGATAGATTTTGGGGGAACCAAGCGAGCTATAAGGTCGCGTAAAAAAACAAAATGTGCAGAATAACATCTTACATTTATATTTTTAGAAAAAACTCTAAAAAAATCATTCTCTTAGTAAAAATCTCAAAAAATAGTTACTTCCGGTCAAAAAACTTACTTCCGGTTGTTGGATTTTTTTGGCTAACGAACTCGTCCGAGCCACTTACACAACCAACACGTGTACTAAATTTGGACCAAATCGGACTTAAAATGCGACCGTTAGAGTGCGAACACATATATATATACATGAATTTTAATGACACCCCAAAACGTGTTCTGGGGACCATGATCGGTGCTCATGTGCTACTCCCGACCTTGGGTCTCACCATAAGGGCCACTGCAATAGCTCATTTTTCCTATGGAAATTCGCTAATAAGTAAAAATGGTGAAAAGTGTTAGAACTGTACAGGTGTTAAAGACAATCGGCGTAAACAAACAAAAAAGACATTAAACGCGAAAGACAGTCGCGGAAGTCGCGGAGAAGCGTAGACGTGCCACGCACGCGTAAAAATCACAGTACAGACACGATTAAAAAACGTACGGATAGCCAAAAACAATCTGGAAAATGTGAAAAAGGAAAATTAAAGAAAAATGAAAAGGAAAAAAGATACAGCGAGAAATCAAAAACAAGTAAGATGCAATGGCCAAAGTGGAAGGGATGAAGTCGCGGTTACAGAAAGGGGCGTCAACTAACAACCAAATTAACCAGGGAAATTGGTGTTTTCCAGGAAAATGGAAGGAAAAGAAAAGAAGAAAATTAGTTAAATTTAACCAGTGCGAATTTAGACAGATTTCTAGACCAAAAAAGTTAATACAAGAGGAAAATTAGTATACTGAAAAAATGAGGGAAAGGGCATGTAAGAAATGACGTCACGAAGTGTATAAAGGCTTGGACGCGGAAAATCCAGGGACTCACTCGCTCATTCGCTCTAAAACTCACTCTAGATTCAAATTGTTACGAATGTAGACTTCACGTCACTCTGCAGCAAATATTATTCTACCAGTTAGTATACTAAGTGTTATGCTAAAAACCTTAGTATCACGAGCACTACTATTATATTTTTTCTTCGTTAAACTTAAATAACTTTCAAATATAAACTACAAGTCAGAAGTAGTTCTTCAGGAGTAACTCTACGGCCTATCCAAATGAGTTAATGCAAAAATAACTCTATTTGGCGATACTGAGACGACATAGGCAATCCTTCAGGACATGATCTTCTAAATGGAACTTTACTTCTCACGAACAAAGGAAGAAATAGGATCAACTGTAACTCTACTAGATTCTACCTGATCTGCTCTTCAAGTACATCTGTAGCCATCATATCAACCCAACAACTTTAAATCAGAAAATCCAGGCTACCAGACACAGCATCCTATCAGCTCCAGCACCAGCCCATCAATATAGCGGCATCCATCACGGAAAACCGGAGGTGAAAAACGCTGAATTAAGGTCTGTGTAAACGAGAATACGTTGTCCCCCATTTTAATTAATTGCCTGAGTAAATTCAATAAAAATATTTAAAGTACTGGTTGAGATAGGTTAGTTTCAAATTAAATTCAAATCATAGATTAAGTAAATGTAAAATCGATATTCCCTAAATTTAAATAATAAATGTAAATAAATTAAATTCAAATAAATTAAAATTAAATTGATTATAAAATTAGACTGTCTGCCAAGCCTATTAGAAATTAGAATTATAGGTTTAACATTAATATTGGATAGAAATTGTATGTACAAGCAGACGGTGAGAAAAGTGAGTTGTTTATGTTTAATTTTGAAAAAGTTTTGATTTTGAGTTTTGAATAAATTAATTATTAAATTTTATACTGAAATACTGAGAGTAATCAATTACCTGTTTATGGTTATCCATTCATGATAATTTCCTTTATTAGAAATAGTCTAATAAATGTGTTTAGCTGTAGAAATAATCAAAGCACAAATAAGGTAAGTTATAAGGGCTGTTCCACTGTTCTCATTTCCCTGAGATCAAAAATAATCAAGAGTTCTCGTAAATTAAATTCAGAGCTAGTAAACTTATTAATTTCTGGAAGCTATTTTAAAGTGTTAGAGTCAGTCGAAATACTTATAGAAATAGGTATCAGACACCCAGTTGCATCACCTAAGCTAAAGATAAAATTTTGGCTAAAGGCTTCCAGTAGGTGTTGTAACTTATTATACAACAAAAGAACACGTTGAATTGTTCCGTTGTATAATTGGAGCAGCCAACGTGGGGTTCGTTGTATAATTGGCGCCCAACGTGGGGCGAAAATTTAACTAAAGGTTAAATTTAGTCTTGAACAGTCATAACTATTATTTGTGCTTTACATTGTTGTGTTAGATTAAGAATATTTCTATGCATTGTGTTATACTACGGCTATTCTTGAGTGTTTAAAAATTTTCCTGGGTTCGTGAAAATTTCGTGAGTTAGAGGGGGAGTAATATAAAACAAATAAATAAAATTTTGTCATGGTAAATCGGGTTAAATTAGGGTATTGAATAGTATTTTAAAGGGGTATAAAATTAAATAAAATTTGTATTGAGAGATTTTATCCGCGACAAATAAACAAATAAAATAAACATGGCTAGCAAAGAGTTGAAAGATTTTTTCGAAAGTTATAAAAAAGACAAGGAGGAGGCGAAAAAAGAAAAATAAGAAGAGAGGGAACGTAAGGAGGAGCGAAGGCGGCTTAAGGATGAAAAAATCCGGGAAGAAAAGGAGTTAGAAAAAAATCGTCTACAACGAGAGAAAGAAGAAGAAAAAACTCAAAGGGATAGAGATCAGAAAGCATTGTATGAGCTGATATCCTGAAAAATCGGCGAAATTAAAGAGGATTTGAACCAGGAAACGCGTAGGTGCATAGAACAAAATAATAGAGTGGCGGAAAAAATTGAAGATATTACTGGGACAATTCAAGTATTATAAAGCGCGAGTAGGGATACAAATAAACTCACTGATCAAAAATTTGCGGTTGTAGATAAGAGAGTTGCGAAAATAGAACAGAAGTTAGGGGAAATTAGTAGTCAAGGGACAGTAGGCAGAACGGTGATGCAAATAGCACCAAGGTACGAAAGCGATGCGGTAAAACTAGAATTTTGGGGAAACTCAAGGGAGCGTCCGAGAACTTTTATAAGAGAGCTGGAAAATTTAATGGAGGAATTAAACCCGTTTTTAGGAGAGCCGGAGAAGTTAAAAATGGCGGAACGTCATCTTTTCGGATCGGCAAAAGAATGGTGGACGGTTATGAAAACGGCCGCAAGTACATACGTAGAATTTCGCGCAGCTTTTTTAGCGAACTATTGGTCATTACAAAAACAAAAAATTGTAAGAAATAAAATCGAGAATGGAAAATATTTTGAAC
>JAGFPH010009120.1:12286-22630 GCA_018207615.1 Philaenus spumarius
AAATAGTCTAATAAATGTGTTTAGCTGTAGAAATAATCAAAGCACAAATAAGGTAAGTTATAAGGGCTGTTCCACTGTTCTCATTTCCCTGAGATCAAAAATAATCAAGAGTTCTCGTAAATTAAATTCAGAGCTAGTAAACTTATTAATTTCTGGAAGCTATTTTAAAGTGTTAGAGTCAGTCGAAATACTTATAGAAATAGGTATCAGACACCCAGTTGCATCACCTAAGCTAAAGATAAAATTTTGGCTAAAGGCTTCCAGTAGGTGTTGTAACTTATTATACAACAAAAGAACACGTTGAATTGTTCCGTTGTATAATTGGAGCAGCCAACGTGGGGTTCGTTGTATAATTGGCGCCCAACGTGGGGCGAAAATTTAACTAAAGGTTAAATTTAGTCTTGAACAGTCATAACTATTATTTGTGCTTTACATTGTTGTGTTAGATTAAGAATATTTCTATGCATTGTGTTATACTACGGCTATTCTTGAGTGTTTAAAAAATTTCCTGGGTTCGTGAAAATTTCGTGAGTTAGAGGGGGAGTAATATAAAACAAATAAAATAAAATTTTGTCGTGGTAAATCGGGTTAAATTAGGGTATTGAATAGTATTTTAAAGGGGTATAAAAGTAAATAAAATTTGTATTGAGAGATTTTATCCGCGACAAATAAACAAAGAAAATAAACATGGCTAGCAAAGAGTTGAAAGATTTTTTCGAAAGTTATAAAAAAGACAAGGAGGAGGCGAAAAAAGAAAAATAAGAAGAGAGGGAACGTAAGGAGGAGCGAAGGCGGCTTAAGGATGAAAAAATCCGGGAAGAAAAGGAGTTAGAAAAAAATCGTCTACAACGAGAGAAAGAAGAAGAAAAAACTCAAAGGGATAGAGATCAGAAAGCATTGTATGAGCTGATATCCGGAAAAATCGGCGAAATTAAAGAGGATTTGAACCAGGAAACGCGTAGGTGCATAGAACAAAATAATAGAGTGGCGGAAAAAATTGAAGATATTACTGGGACAATTCAAGTATTATAAAGCGCGAGTAGGGATACAAATAAACTCACTGATCAAAAATTTGCGGTTGTAGATAAGAGAGTTGCGAAAATAGAACAGAAGTTAGGGGAAATTAGTAGTCAAGGGACAGTAGGCAGAACGGTGATGCAAATAGCACCAAGGTACGAAAGCGATGCGGTAAAACTAGAATTTTGGGGAAACTCAAGGGAGCGTCCGAGAACTTTTATAAGAGAGCTGGAAAATTTAATGGAGGAATTAAACCCGTTTTTAGGAGAGCCGGAGAAGTTAAAAATGGCGGAACGTCATCTTTTCGGATCGGCAAAAGAATGGTGGACGGTTATGAAAACGGCCGCAAGTACATACGTAGAATTTCGCGCAGCTTTTTTAGCGAACTATTGGTCATTACAAAAACAAAAAATTGTAAGAAATAAAATCGAGAATGGAAAATATTTTGAACCAAGTAATATAAGCCGGACCGATTATTTTTGTCGGATTGTAAATCAAGCAAGCGACCTAGAACCGCAGCTCCCGGAAGGTTTCTTAGTATTTACCATTTTACAGCATTTTAATGATCAGATAAAATTAGCATGCATGGGAAAGCCAAGCGAAACGATTAAGGACGCTATAAATTTTCTAAATCAAATAGATATGATGGACGAAGCCCGAAGAGGGAACCGGAATATAAATAATACCACAAATTCTAGTAGGCCTAACCAAACCTATAATAACCCACCTTCACAACGATCCTATGTTCAAAACCCTAACAACACCGCACACCAAAGTTCCAATAGACCTTCTCCATCAAAACCCAATCCAAATCAACGGCCAAAAAACTAAGAAGTGAGGCTTGCGAAGGATTAACGGAGTTTCGGAACGAGCGAGCTGTAGATAAAAAATATACGAGGAGTTTGAATAATAATAATAATAATAAATTAAAAAATTTTGAAATGAAAAAAGATAAGGCACAAGCTAGGATAGAACCCACGACGAAGAGTTACGACAGTAGCGGTGAAGTAATTTCTAAGAATAAACTTGTTAACCGGATACATTACAACCTTAGGGATGATCTATTAAGTAATAAAGGGGAAAAAAGTATTCAAGAAGTAGTCATTGAAGATATTTCTACTATTTACGCGAAGATAGGGCATAATTCGGCGGCCATAGAAATAGATACAGGGGCCGAAATAAGTGTAATACAATTCGATTACCTAGAGCAATTAAAGGCGGAATATGTAGAAATTATGGAGTTACCGGCGTCTAACATTGAAATTGTAACAGCATTAAAAGGTCTAGTACAAAATGTAACTAGGCAAATAATGATTAAAATGAAATTAGCGTCAGAAACCGTAGAAATAAAACTACTAGTCGTAAAAGGGTTGAAATCACGTGTAATATTGGGTTGTGATTTCTTATATGAAATGCAAGCAGACATTAATATGGATAAACGATTTATCATATTAAATGTAGGAGAGAAAACTATCCAGTTACCATTCATAGACAGAAAGCAGGCGATAAAGGAAATTAAGGGAAAATGTTTCAGCCTAACGTCACGGTATCTTGGAAAAAATTTTAAAGGGTTGACACCAAACCAACCAAATAAAGAAAGTTCAATAACAAATAAAGAAACAGAAAATTCAAGTCATATAAAAGAAATTATAAGTAATGAAAACAGTATAAGCGAAGTTAAAGGTTGTACGGAACAAACTTCAGTGGGGAGTAGCGTAGGAGAGGAAGTAAAAGGTCAGGAGATAAAGTTAGGCGTAGGAAAAGTTCAGGTTATCGAAAATAGACCGAAGTTAGGTAATAGGGACAGGAAAATTGTATCAAAAGAAATACAACCTTCCCAAAGCCAAAAAGTAAAATTTTTAAATAAAAATGTCATCGGAAAAAATTGTTCAAAAGAAACAAACGAAGAACATTCGCGAATATTAAAAAGGAATAAAAGTAAAATCGATGTAAAGTGTGCAGAGGTAAAGATTCCAAACACACAGGCGGCAAATAATTGCGGAGAGAGGCTATTTTTCGAAAATCCAAAACGAACTGAACGTTGTAACATAAATATCACTGCACCAAATTCACGCAACAATAAACACTGTAGTCCTAATACAAAGTATAATAGGAACTTTAACTATAATAAAAGTAATTCAATCGGAGGAATAAACAGAAACCATAACACTTCAAATGTTGGTAGAACACTAAGCTCGAATAAAGTTAAATTTAAGGAATCAGCTGTAGGCCTAACAGTAAATTATAACGGTACAGAGAAGGTTTTTGTACGTAAACACAGCCGATATAAAAGTAGACCGAGCGAAAACAAAGGGAGATTGGTGACAGACTGTCTGGAAGGTAGGGTAGGACAAGGTCTAAGCAATACAAATTCACAGAAGTACTAATGGAACAAAATTAACATTGAGATGTAAATAGCATAATTTTAAGTTGGCCTAAATAATGTAAATAGTAGATATAAGTTGCAAATAAACCAAACGCATAGTAGCCTAAACAGATGTTCCGAGTTAATGACCGCAAATGTAAATAAACAAGCCCAGCAGAGAAAGGGAAAGCGATAGTTCTACGTAGACTGATCAGAGTTCATAACGATACAAGGAGGCCTAATGTAAAGTAGAGTGGAGGGGAGAACCTGAAGTCAGATGTCATACGAATTAGTACAGGGCATACAAAACATAAAGCGCTTGGAGGGGGAGTGTTTATAACACATAAACACTAGCCTTAGAAAGGAAAAATGAACGCAAACGGTTAAAATATCTCAATGGTAAAAAAATTAAATGTAAATTCATAAATTAAAATAAAAACGCAGGAAAAGGGTTAAACTCAAGTATAGAAATAGTAAATTAGGTTATATCTCAAATCCAGTACAACAGTAATTGTAAGTAAATTCAATTTTTATCAGGCAATATTTAGAGTTCCCTGTGAATAGACATAGTGATGAAATAAACTAAGTAGACATGTATGTGATTTTCAGTGGACAGAAAACTCCCAAATGGAGTTAAGACAATACAACGAGATATATTGAAATGTAAAATATTGTATGTTTTTTAGCAGATCTTAAGCTTGCAGTTGAAGCTAGATTAAAATTGTATTGAATAATATTGAATAATATAAATGTATGTAAATGTAGAGGTTTCAGCTTGATTACTCCAAAGTGGAGAGAAATGAATTGGTACTTGTTAGATAATAGTAAATTAAATTAGGTCTTGTATTTAAAAAGGCGAAGGCAAATAGACAAGTATCGAAGGAAGCAAGGGTGGAGAGTAAATTGAACCAAAAGGGATTTGTTGATATTTTGCACAAAGGGAGGGGGTTGTTAGATATCTTGGATTTCTGCACGAACTTGGAAATCAGATATTTTCAGAGGGGTAGCTAAAACGGATATTAGCCGTTGTAAGGCGGGAAAAATCGGTTTTTATATTAAATTATAAATTTCGATGTTTTCAAGGCCGGACTTCGGTGAGTGTCAATTGTTAGTCAAAAATACAAGTTAAATCAGAGCAAGGCTTATCTCCCAAGATGAACCTTGATCTAGGACACGTCAAGAAAGGAAATCTGACTTAGCCTGAATGTAGCTGAGTTTTAGGGGGATAAAGGAATCCAGGAATTTTATGCATTTGTGGTTTTCATGGTTTAATACGTAGCGCTAAACGCGTGAGTTACGGCCGTGTGAATTTCAAATCGTAAAAGGTAACACTACCAAAGTAAACAGGGGTTAAAGTTAAGAGAAAAGTTCAATTTAACTCGAAACTAAAAAAGTCAGACATTTTTGGAATCTACATAAGTAGACGAAAATAAAAGGTTAAATAAGAAAAAGTTAAATTATTGAAAATAAAAAAGTTAGCTCAAGTGTCAAATTTCACACACCCTAAAAAGGTAGAAATAATTAAAATCAAAGGTTACCACTCACAAGAGTTATTAGAGAATAAATAGTTCTGTGTAAAAAAGGGAACAAAAAGTAAAATTAAATTAAGATAAAATGGTGAGAGTTTTCACGCCTTTTAAAGTAATAAAAGTTGAATTTTTGAATTTTAAATAATAATAAAGTAAAGAGATTTAGGGTTAGATTAACATTGTATCGTTAGGAAACCAGTAACTTAAACATTTTTCGCGTAGTAAATAAAAAACCCCAAAGAACTTTTTTGCGATTGTAGGCTAAGTCCCATAAGAGAAAAAATAAGTAAAAATGGTGAAAAGTGTTAGAACTGTACAGGTGTTAAAGACAATCGGCGTAAACAAACAAAAAAGACATTGAACGCGAAAGACAGTCGCGGAAGTCGCGGAGAAGCGTAGACGTGCCGCGCACGCGTAAAAATCACAGTACAAACACGATTCAAAAACGTACGGATAGCCAAAAACAATCTGGAAAATGTGAAAAAGGAAAATTAAGGAAAAATGAAAAGAAAAAAGATACAGCGAGAAATCAAAAACAAGTAAGATGCAATGGCCAAAGTGGAAGGGATGAAGTCGCGGTTACAGAACGGGGCGTCAACTAACAACCAAATTAACCAGGGAAATTGGTGTTTTCCAGGAAAATGGAAGGAAAAGAAAAGAAGAAAATTAGATAAATTTAACCAGTGCGAATTTAGACAGATTTCTAGACCAAAAAAGTTAATACAAGAGGAAAATTAGTATACTGAAAAAATGAGGGAAAGGGCATGTAAGAAATGACGTCACGAAGTGTATAAAGGCTTGGACGCGGAAAATCCAGGGACTCACTCGCTCATTCGCTCTAAAACTCACTCTAGATTCAAATTGTTACGAATGTAGACTTCACGTCACTCTGCAGCAAATATTATTCTACCAGTTAGTATACTAAGTGTTATGCTAAAAACCTTAGTATCACGAGCACTACTATTATATTTTTTCTTCGTTAAACTTAAATAACTTTCAAATATAAACTACAAGTCAGAAGTAGTTCTTCAGGAGTAACTCTACGGCCTATCCAAATGAGTTAATGCAAAAATAACTCTATTTGGCGATACTGAGACGACATAGGCAATCCTTCAGGACATGATCTTCTAAACGGAACTTCACTTCTCACGAACCAAGGAAGAAATAGGATCAACTGTAACTCTACTAGATTCTACCAGATCTGCTCTTCAAGTACATCTGTAGCCATCATATCAACCCAACAACTTTAAATCAGAAAATCCAGGCTACCAGACACAGCACCCCATCAGCGTCCATCACGGAAAACCGGAGGTGAAAAACGCTGAATTAAGGTATGTGTAAACGAGAATACGTTGTCCCCCATTTTAATTAATTGCCTGAGTAAATTCAATAAAAATATTTAAAGTACTGGTTGAGATAGGTTAGTTTCAAATTAAATTCAAATCATAAATTAAGTAAATGTAAAATCGATATTCCCTAAATTTAAATAATAAATGTAAATAAATTAAATTCAAATAAATTAAAATTAAATTGATTATAAAATTAGACTGTCTGCCAAGCCTATTAGAAATTAGAATTATAGGTTTAACATTAATATTGGATAGAAATTGTATGTACAAGCAGACGGTGAGAAAAGTGAGTTGTTTATGTTTAATTTTGAAAAAGTTTTGATTTTGAGTTTTGAATAAATTAATTATTAAATTTTATACTGAAATACTGAGAGTAATCAATTACCTGTTTATGGTTATCCATTCATGATAATTTCCTTTATTAGAAATAGTCTAATAAATGTGTTTAGCTGTAGAAATAATCAAAGCACAACTAAGGTAAGTTATAAGGGCTGTTCCACTGTTCAGGACCTGTATGTTACCTTTTGTCGGGTTTGAACAAATTTAAGAAAAACATCATATATTATGCACGTTATGTGGACGATACCTTTATGATCATCGACGGAAATATGCGACTGTTAGCGAATTTAAAAAACTACATGAACAGTATTAATAATAAAATACAATTCACTTTAGAAACAGAAAACAACAATAGAATAAATTTTTTGGACCTCACAGTAACTAGATTATGCAACACGTTTAAATTCAAAATCTACCGTAAACCTACCACAACAGACATTACCATTCATTCCAGTTCACATCATCCTACCAAACAAAAGTTAGCTGCCTATAATAGTATGGTGCATAGACTTTTATCCGTTCCACTCAGTACAGAAGATTACCAAGATGAACTTAACACCATCAAATATATAGCCTCGGCAAACGGTTACAACACAATGATTGTAGACAATATTATAAAAAAGCATAAAAACAGAAATCCACTTCGGAGGAAAACTAATAAAAATAAATATATCCCAGCCAAATATGGTAGAGTACTCCCTAAAATATTGAATAATGTGTTTGGAAAACTGAATGTCACATTGGCCTATAAAACAGAGAATAGTATTAAAAGAATATTGCAACCCAGAATAGTGACACCTCTCGAAGATAAGACCGGCATCTACAGGATTAATTGTAATGATTGCGAACAATATTACATAGGACAAACGGGAAGACCTTTTATACAGAGATACAAGGAACACCTGCCAAAAAGGACACTCCACATAAAATCAAATTTTGCCCGTCACATAATGGACAATGATCACACGTATTCGAGTTTTGATAAAAATTTTAAACCTTTAATTGTATGCAATAAAGGCACATACATGGACGCCGCTGAGGAATACGAAATATACAAGGCATTTAAATTAAAAGATGAACTATTAAATGACCAGCTGAACTTCAAATCCAATAGGCTTTATGATACTGCGATAAGCGTTGACAATAAGATTACTTGAATCAACAGTTCAGTAGTTGGTCAACCTTCCAACGGTGCGCACCGATTCCTCGCTTTATATATGTTTTTGTTAAATGACATGTGTGTTTGTGTTTGTGAAATGTTTTTAATGTAATATATGACGACCTGATCTTCAGAGAAGCCAGACGATGGAACATAGATTCCGAAACGCGTTGCAATAATATAAAAAGAAGTCACACGACGGAAATACGAAGGTAAATATAATAATTTTTACTTTAAGTAGTGACTTGGATACTGATACACAATGTTAAAATCTTGATGTATTTTGGTGGACAATACTAACAGCTGATCAACAATTTTAAAATATATGAAAAAACTTTTGTTTTTTTTTTGTTCATGGGTAAAAAATGTCATACTAAATATGTATCCAAATTGTTCAGTCAATATATTTCCTACATCCAAAGATATTAAGTATTTTGTAAAAAAAAATAATTCGACCACTCAGCTGAACCGCTGACGTGAGTTGAGCAAATTTTAAAAATTAAGTTTATAGGCCTATGTTTTAGGGTTTCAACCAAAAATTTGTGAAATAGGTGCTACATTTACGACGGTGCTAAATAGCTGCAAAATGGTTCGCACGCCATTCCTCATATTGGGAGTATCTTCAATACACAAAGCATTGCGTGCTTCGCACGCCATTCCGAATATTGGGAGAATCTTCATCACACAAAGCATTGTGTGCTTCGCATGCCAACCCCCGTATTGCGAGTATCTTCAATACTCAATGCATTACGTGCTTCGCACGCCAACAACGTGGTAAAATCCACCAAATGACTTTGAACCGGGTACTTTTATGGTATTTTACGTTTTGATCGATTTTCGGCGAACCAAGCGAGCTATAAGGTCGACTAAAAAAACAAAATGTGCAGAATGACATCCTACATTTATATTTTTAGAAAAAACTCAAAAACAAATTCATTCTCGTAGGGAAAATCTAAAAAAATAGTTACTTACGGTAAAAAACGTGCTTCCGGTTTTTGGATTCTTTTGCTAACGAACTCGCCTGAACGACGTAGACAACCAACATGTGTACTAAATTTCAACCAAATCGGACTTAAGGGTCTGCTCCAGTAAACGAAAATCAACAGGAAACGCTAGCGCCTCTCACTATATCCCTATCTAAACAGTGCAATTTCTTGCAGCTGAACACTTTGACATAGCCTCATTTCAATCCATTTAATAAGTCTATCTTTTGTAATTAAATGTTCTTTATACATTTTTCTGAATATTCTTTATAAAATTTCGGATCCGGCTTGCAAATAATTTTTCACTATTAATTTTTTATTGTGTTAAGGAAAAAATTCAAACTTTGTACTTACAAAATGTCAATTACATAATAAATCAAAAGCATTTTAAAAAAAACTAAATTGCAAGACGGATGCGTATTGTGACTGTGCTTAAAATAAGACCCTTTAAATGCGGCCGCTAGAGTGCGAACACATATATACATAAATATATATTCATATATACATATGATTTTAATGACACAAAAAACGTGTTCCAGGGACCATGATCGGTGCTCATTTGCTACTCCCGACCTTGGGTCTGGATGGCTCATTTTTCCTATGGAAATTCGCTAAAAATGATAGATAACTGGAAAACGAAACATATCTAGAACCTATGTTTATACGAACCTTTTTCTTTATTTTCACTAGTAGAGCAAGTGCCTCCGTTTCTTCCTGAATCACCCTGTAAACGACTATGTACTATTAGAAAAGTGTTAATATACTTCAAATTACACAGATTTGGTCCAACAGGTGTAATTGTAGGTGTGGGAACTACTATTCAAATCAGTATCCAAAACTGGCCTTCATTTTTCGACTTTAGCACTCCTAACACCATTGTTTTCCCCTCCGTTCTGCGGTCGTTATATGATGCCATTAAAATTACATCGCTGGTAAGAAGCCTTTGTTGCTTAGCGTGAGTGCCGCTAGAGGTCAACACTGTGACAAATTAATTAAACAAGGAACGGAAATACCTTGCAAGACCGAACATGAAGTCAATTAAGTAAACTTGCTCAAAGTGAAATTGTGCAATTGGAAACCATGGGAGTTAAAAGTAGCTGTTTACTCAAACATTTCTAATTTCGCAATTAAACAATTTGTATTTCTAATTTTAAGTTTGTGATTATGAGTAGGCCGAACTGATGTTCTTTTCAACTTGTATTATGACCCGTGTTATATAATACACTAGAGGGCCCTTGCTCACTTCGCTACCAACCCCCGTGGCAAAGAAAATGCAAACATATTATTGTAAACTCTAAGATTTTCACGGAAATGGCGATTGCGCTGTGACCTATACATAGCTCAACCATCTCCCATAAATCGAATTGCGGCATCGTTGTAATTTCACCATTAACATTTAAATAATCAACATTTCAAACAAATTTTGATAAAACCGACTAAAAGAAACAATACTCCGCAACGAAGCAAATGCATACAGATTATTGTCGCCTCTACTATAATATTTTCACGCAATGACGATTGTTTTTAGGACAGATTCTTTAGTAGCGAATTTCCACAGGAAAAATGAGCTATTGCAGTGGCCCTTATGGTAAGACCCAAGGTC
>JAGFPH010009120.1:22730-34786 GCA_018207615.1 Philaenus spumarius
TGGTTGTCTACGTCGCTCGGACGAGTTCGTTAGCCAAAAAAATCCAACAGTCGGAAGTACGTTTTTTGACCGGAATTAACTATTTTTTTAGATTTTTCCTACGAGAATGAATTTGTTTTTGAGTTTTTTCTACAAATATAAATTTAAGAAGTTATTCTGCACATTTTGTTTCTTTTTTACGCGACCTTATAGCTCGCTTGGTTCCCCCAAAATCGACCAAAACGTAAAATACCATAGAAGTACCCGGTTCAAAGCCACGTGTTGGATTCTACCGCGAGGTTGGCGTGCGAAGCACGCAATGCATTGTGTATTGAAAATATTCCCAATATGCGGAATGGCGTGCGAAGCACGCAATGCACTGTGTATTGAAGACACTCCCAATATGCGGAATGGCGTGCGAACCATTTTGCAGCTATTCAGCACCGTCGTGAATAGACCTATTTCCCAAATTGTTGGTTGAAACCCTAAAACTATAAACTTAATTTTGGAAATTTGCTCAATCAAGTCAGCGGTTCAGCTGAGTGGTCGAATTATTTTTATATAGAAGAGAAGCAATTTCCAAGTTATAAAATACGACTGAAATTTGATACGGTAAAAGCAGTACATCATTTCAAACTGGTCAAATAGGCCGAGTAAAGAATAAAGTTGGCATAATTTTAATAGTGATAGATAGAAGTATGATATAGTAAGCCTTTTTCATATTTTGTGTTTGTCAGTACTTAACCTAAAAAAACTGTTGGTTGTGAAGAATAATTACCTGATTCTAAATTAGCCAATATGGTTGCTATGACATAAATCTAAATTCTTTTAAGAAACGTATGTTGGTTCGGTATAGGCCTGACCTAAAATTATACTAAGCTTATGATCCAAATCAGCTGTTTTATTCGTAATATGTAACAACAGATGTTTAAATTATAATACAGTAAGCCTTTTTCGTTCAGTGTTCGTTTGCGTTTGTTTTTATTTAGTTAACCTAACCTAAAAAAAACGGAAGGTTATGAAAAATAAGTAACTGATTCTAAATGGCTGTATTTAATATATTATTAGGGTTTGAAATCGATAGTTTAAACAATCCTGTGATTAAAATGTGTTTTGTTTTTCAAATTTTATTTCTTGTCTTTAACCCTAGAACCGGTTGATCGCACGTTACGTGCGATCACTCCCGGCTACAACACATTTGTAACGAGTGATTTTGACCCACTAAAAATCTACCAATCTCAAAAAGACAAACAAACTTTAATTTTTGTATTTACAATTTCTTTCTAAAACGTATATTTACATACGTAATCATCGTTGCAGTTTATTAGTTTTCTACAAATCAATCGGTGCCCGAATATTCATACAAAAGATAACGAAATAACTCAACTTTCGTCAATCTCTACAGCCCGCCCCAGTAGGTTTTCTTAGTTAAACCTATATATCGATGGATTCGTCACAATTTCCCCTATCCAAAACTTCCATCCAACCAAAAATCGGACAAATAGGTGGGAATTTATGGAGCGGTTTGTATGCCCTTGTAATTGGTCAGTTTTCCAACCAATAAACAGCCTTAATTATTACACGTGATAACTGTGTGACCACAATATTTTTAGAGATAGAGGGTAGGGCAGAATTGACTCCCAACTTTCAAACACTCACTGTAGAGCGCGCAGGTGGGTTAGCGGAGTGGGAGCAGTGGCGTTAGGTGGGGGAATCGACGCCATTTTCATTTCAGTAGTCGCCATGCGGTGGTCTGGTGAGCATCGAGGGTTGGTCGTAAAAACGTTCTTTAAAAACAATCATAGTGTGGTGGCGAAGCAGAGGGCTTTTCATAGGCGGTTTGGTTTGGCTCGTCATGACATAGTTCCTGATGCTAAAACCATTAGGAACTGGATTACTAGTGTACGGGCGACAGGATCTGCACTTCCTAGAAAATCAGCTGGGCGACCTAAAAGTGTGAGTATACCTTAAAACATCGTGGCAGTGAGAGTCTAAAACATTGAACAGTCTCCATCGCACTCTGCGCGGAAACATGCTGCTGCCCTTGGAATATCGTCCAGAACGGTAAGGCGAATTTTATACACATACCTTCATTTACACAACTACAAGATGATGGTCGTTCAAGAATTGAGTCCACAAGACTGGGTGAAACGTACAGATGCTTGCAATGAAATTTTAACCTCTGTGCAACCCGACGCTATTCTGTGGTCTAGCCATGAAGCGCATTTTCACCTCTCCGGCACAGTTAATAAGCAAAATTTTCGTTACTGGGCGACTGAAAATCCTCGTGAACTTCACCAAAGACCTCTTCATAGCCCCAAAGTTACAGTTTGGTATGCCGTGTCCTCCATAGGCATTATTGGGCTTTACTTTTTTGAATCTCGAGGATTAAGTGTTACTGTTCCCTCTGAGCGTTATTGTGACATGCTGGAGAACTTTTTTCAACCTAAAATGGAAGAGTATGGTCAGCAATATGACACACAAGCCTTTTGGTTTCAACAGGACGGTGCCACGGCTCATACCGCCCTTCGTTCATGCCAAATCCTGCAAAGACTGTTTCCCGGCCGCCTGATCTCCTTGCTCCCCGGATTTGAGCCCATGCGATTTTTTTCTTTGGGGATATCTCAAAGCTGAGGTTTACAAAGTTCGACCAAGGACCTTGGAAGCTCTTAAGGAGGCAATTACAGATGTCATCGCTGGAATATCAGAAGATATGCTGAGAAGAGTTTTCGAAAAAGTTTTTGAACGACTTAATATGTGCATCGCTCGCCAAGGTCGTCACCTGGATGAACTAATTTTCAAATTCAAATGAAAATAAAATGGCATTGAACGTAGTTTTGGGAAATAAAAACATTTTAAAATTATCTTTGTTTGTTCTTTTACAATTCACCCTTCAAATCAGGGAGTCCATTCTGCCCCACCCTGTATTTTGGTATCTTTGTAGCCTAAAGACAATGCTTCAAGCTAACTTTCCCTGTAAACCAAATATGTTTTGTTTGAACAGATTGTTGTATAGGGCCGTGGGAAAGTGACTGTTATTAAGTACTTTCTCATCCTACGTTTGAATTTGAACCCTAACGTACTTTTTAACATGGGTAGACATAGGAGTTTGTCGCGCGCTTCTCGAATAGCTTGTATGGACGAGAGGTTTCTATATTTGTTCTCGCTTTTGTTATTCAAATAATTCTAAGTCAAACGCTTTTATGAAAAGATAATTTACAAGTATACAGTTCAATTCCTTGATTTATTCTCTACACTTTGTTATAATAATAATTCATTTTTGGCATAGTTTTGGTAGCAGCCTTGTAGTAGGAACATAAACACTGGTGTTTTCAAAATAAGAAATTTGAAATTCATAAATATTTTTATAAATTTCTATTTAGAAATAAATTACGAAATATTTTTACATTTATGGAAAAAATTACAAAAAAATGTTTACTACTTTTTATGTAGACATAAAGTTGAACATGTCTTCGTAACCCTTTCGTAACTGAACATTTTTTGTTTCTTGAGCTTATAACTTTGTAAATTTTACATCTATCATTTTTTACTAGCTTATTTAAGTTCTTTGGACTTTTCTCTACCAAAAAGCTGTGGAACACTTTTGGATTGGGGTTCATTTATTATTTTTGGCGAATTTTTGAAACAATGCTTGCAAACGCCAAAAAATCCATTTTGGTTATCATTGCCGGTTCTAGGGTTAAGTCAAATGGCTAATGCGACGCTTTTTTCTGTCATGTCCGTTTTCCGAACTTGTACTACATTTAAAGACGAATAAACTAATTATAATTTTTCTGATATGTATAAAATTAATCTGAAGGAACACTTTGAGGCAATACATATTATATTGCATGCACTCTGAGGCTTAAGTTTCCCCAACACAATGGAAAACGGTTCTTTCTGCTCTATATGTCACATACACTATCGGCCCATTTATAGTGAAGTTAATCCCTTATTGCTCCTTTTGTACCGCTTCTCTGCATTGTCAGCCCCTTGTCAAACAACTGCACTTTCCATATAATGTATAGGAGGTATTGGCGCCGTGTCGCAGTTCGGCCTACGAATGTCTGGTTGTATATTACAGACGCATGACTTTCAAACTCATGACAAGGCAAAAGATAATATTGTCGTCTAATTAGTCCCGTAAGTTGAGTGTAATTAGCAAATTAATACAATCTCTATACAGGGTGTCCCATAAGTAAACTGCCAAACTTCAGGGAATCAATGAATCAAAATAAGGAAAAAAGTTCATATAAACACAGACCCGAAAACGTTTCGTTTTCTAGATACCCGCCATTTTGTATTTTATACAAAATAATTCTATCTAGAGAACGGTTTGACTGATTGAGTTCAAACTTGGCATGAAGTTTAACCTAACAATGATGTATCTAAAAAAATAAGCGATTAAATCCAATCATGAGTTTTAAAATGGGGGCTGTTTGAAAATTTCAAACCTAAATTACTCAAAAACAGTACATTTCAAAAAAAAGTGTCAAGACACCTTTTTTGTAGCCTTTATGATTCCCTTTCCTATGATGTAACTGTCAAAACCATCGGATGAAGGATAATAGCTAAATTAAAGATGATAGCAATGTACATACAATATTGCTGTGTTTACTGTGTTGGTATTGATTTGATGCCGGGTTGAATAAACCTACTATTACACAAAACTTAACTACTATATTACAACATTATTATAACTAGATAACAATTAATTTTTTTAGCAAACAGCTGTTGTATCTGTTATTTTATTCAATTGGTTGCTATAGTAATAAATGTAAATACATGTGCTAGTTTATCAGTCTAGGCCTAACGTAAAAATGTTTTCCGACTAAATATACAAATATTGAAATAAAAAAAAGGTTTTTTATCAAAATTAATTAAAGCCTATGTTACTCAGGGAAAGTGTAGCTTTTTATTAGTAAAACTATTTTTTCAATCGGTTCAGTAGTTCCAGAGATTACTCCCTACAAAAAAACAAAAAAAAAAACAACTTTACCTCTTTATAATATTAGTATAGATTCTTAATTAATATTAAAAAGACATTTGCAATTCGATTTCTTAAATCAAAGGAGTTGAATGGGATACTATCCTTCAAATAAAATCAATCCATAGCGAATCTTTTCGGGGTCTACTAGTAATAAATAAATAATAAAATTGAATGTAATTTTTAAAACTGAGGCAGAAAAACTTATATATTACTTCGTACACACAGGCAACTATTCATCGTCTTCGTGAATAGACCAATTTGCCAAGTAGTTGGTTGAAACCCTAAAACATATAAACTTAATTTCGAAAATTCGCTCAGCACATGTCATCTGTTCAACACAGCGGTCGAATTATTTTGTTATTTCTGTAACTTAAAATATAACCGAGTTATTGGCTTCAAACTAAAACTTTTGAATCTTGGTAGTTGTTCTTAAGGGTCTGCTCCAATAAACGAGAAAGCAACCGGAACGCAAGAGCTTCTCACTATAACCCTATCTAAACAGGCAATTTCTTGCAGCTGAACGCTTTGACATTGCCTCATTTCAAACCATTTTATAAGTCTATCTTTTGTAATTGAGTGTTGAAAAAAAACTGAATATTCTTTAATTCTAAAATTTCGGATCCGGCTTGCAAACTATTTTTTATTATTAATTTTTGATTGTGTTAGGAAAAAATGTCAAACTTTGTACTGACAAAATGTCAATTGCATAACAAATCAAAAGCATTTGAAAGAAATGTAAATTGCAAAACGGATGCGTATTGTGACTATGCTTAAAATGAGACCTTGCAAACAATTTTATGATAAAAAGTAAACGAAATAAATGGTTTGAAATTTAACATTGCTCTTATGGGATAAAAATCCAAGATGGCCGTCATTACAGCAGACCCTTAATATATAAAATCAATAACGTAGGCAGTAACTGCACAGTTAAAATTATCTATGTGGATTCTTTAGGTCTAAACTGGAAATAATTTAATTGACAACTTCCCAAATAGTTGAAAGCCTAAAACATATGAACTTAATTGTGGAAATACGCTCAACTCCCCTCAGCGGTTCAGCTGCGCAATCGAAATATTTTCAATCTGAAACCGTTACACAATCTTAATTTATTGCGCGACCGACTTGCGTCAGACATAAACTTTAAATCTTGCATCGCGTACCATGCATATCACTGGTTTTAATTTAATCTCGCTATTTTATAAATTCCGTTCTCATTGACCACAGACTGTGCGTGCGGTTGAAGGATTTATAGCATAATCATCCGAGCCTGCATTTTATAGCTGTGTTAAAGTTTGCAGTTTACTCCGGGGTTAACTCTAATGGTAATGTCGTTACAGATGCTACACATATTTTTCACGGCCTTTCTCTTCTTTAGGTTCCCAAATCTACGCTAATACATCGTACAAGACAATATTTTACAATATTATAAAGTCAACTTCTTCATTACGTTCATTATGAAAATTACGAAAAACGTACATGTTTATACTGTAACTTGAAACAATTTAGAAGTTGATAAAATTACAGATACTTTAATTTAATAAAACCAATATTTACCTTAAATCATGTATAACTAGGGGAAACCCCTGCGTGCTCCACACGCCAACCCCGTTGCAACCTTCTATACACATTTTTAATCATGTTATGTTTTCTTTATAATAAAGGTGTAGGATTAATAATAACCCCAAAGCTAAGATGGTAAATAATGTCACGTGTTCAAAGTTAGAAGAACAAATAATTGCTTCAAAATTTTAAATCAGCTGTTAATGGAAATATTTTCTTTATAATAAAGGTGTAGGATTAATAATAGCCCCAAAGCTAAGATGGTAAATAATGTCACGTGTTCTAATCAAATTATTTCGTATATTTTATAACAGCAGTTATAATAATTCGACCACGCAGCTGGACCGCTGACGTGAGTTGAGCAAATTTTCAAAATTAAATTTATAGGCCTATGTTTTAGGGCTTCAACAAACAATTTGGGAAATAAGTCTACTCACGACGGTGCTGAATAGCTGCAAAATGCTTCGCACGCCAATCCGCATATTGGGAGTGTCTTCAATATTCAAAACATTGCGTGCTTCGCACGCCATTCCGAACGTTGGGAGTTTCTTTAACACAGAAAGCATTGCGTGCTTCGCACGCCAACCCCCGTATTAGGAGTATCTTCATTACACGATGAATTGCGTGCTTCGCACGCCAACCCCACGGTAAATCCACCACGTGGCTTTGAACCGGGTACTTTTATGGTATTTTACGTTTTGATCGATTTTGGGGGAACCAAGCGAGCCATAAGGTCGCGTACAAAAATTAAATGTGCAGAATAACATCCTACATTTATATTTTTAGAAAACACTCTAAAAAATCTTCATTCTCGTAGTAAAAATGTCAAAAAATAGTTACTTCCGGTCAAAAAACGTACTTCCGGTTGTTGGATTTTTTTGTCTAACGAACTCGTCCGAGCGACGTAGACAACCAACAAGTTGCTACGCGCAAACCTCCCTACCCTTTTAATTTATTCAATAAACACAACCTTTTGTGGTTAACTTTAACACTTTCCCTCATCAAATAACACCCAAGTGTTTTCAGGCCTTATTTGATACTGTTCTCTTGTACTACCCCGTTAGAACAATTTGAGAGGTTTGGCGAGGGCAAGAAAAGGAAAACCTTTTGTTTCCTATTCTTACATTTTTTAAATTTAATTAATTAGACCTTTTTCGTCTTTTGTGTAGTACACTAGCTCAATTCTAGACTCTTTTTCGGGATCGTTCCCTTTGGAGTTAAATTTGTAGTGATCCGTGAATAACTCACCGGCTGACTTAATTATACTAGAGCACTGAATGGTTTTAGGATTAATTTGATTGGATTCGTAAATTATATATTCAAAATTTTCTATTGAAAACACAAAATTGATTTATTGATCAACATAAATCCATTAACTTTGAAACAACAAATTATTATTTTCAAAAACACAATGAAATTGATTAATCTTTAACTTATAATTACATATATTGAAAAGTAGCAAAGTGATTAATTAATTTATTAATTAAAATTTGTATATTAATGATTACATTATTTACATACGACGATTTGCCATTGTGAGTAATGAAATTTACTAAACGAGTTTACTTTATTCAATTTCCCCAGAATTTACTTGAATTTATTTATTTAATTTAATTTATATATTACTTTGCAAAAAAGGGATTTATTTAAAATTATAAGTAACAATGATCGTTTGCCACTTACAGAACACAAGAAGTTCGACGCGTAATTCCTTCTGTCGATTTCCAGCGATTTAAATTTGTTCTCCTTGGTCCCCAGAATGGTTTCTTTGGCTTACAGTTGTCTTCTCCTGGACTTAATTAAAGTTGTCCTCTCCTAGTTGATTGTAGTATCTTTTGGCAAGATAGGCCGTTTATATGGATATTCTTCTCCCGAAATTATCACGACCCGACTTAGCTTTAGGCCGGAGCTAGAACGTAACGCACACCGAACTGATCGCCCTACGACTTTCTCTAAGTACCCTCGGATCTCGGTCAGCTGTTTACTCGTTGGCGCTTCGTGCTAAACTGAAGTTAGAAAAGATGCAAGCTGCTTTCCTCGACTTGTTACTTGTCAAACGAGCATCTTTCTCTATGTAACAAGAAATTCTGATTTCTTGCTTTAGAAATATATTTTTTGGTCTTAATATATTTCCTGATTTATTTGTTGAATTTTAGTGCCTTTATTTCCCATCGATTAGGCCTAATTTAATTATTATCTTCATTTTTTGAATTACAATATGCGGTCTGTTTTGCTTTGCGTAGTAACTCCGATGACGTCACTTCCCCCTCGGAGCTTGGGCCGTGCGTTCCTGTATGAACTTGTCGATTTGCGAATTTGGCTTTGATTTCATCCAAACTCTATAACTTCTTTTTGTGTGGTCGGATTTTGATTTTGTTGACTTCTATGGATTGGTTGACGTTTTCTGGTTTCTCTGGAATTCGAATGGCGTTTCTACTCCTCTTCCTTCTTGAGTTATAGACTTCGTTAGTTTTGCTTAAATTTTGAAATTTATTTCCTGTAAATTTGAAATTTTCCATTTTTTCTTGCTTGTATCTTCTTCGGTTGGTCTTGAAACGCGCTAATCTGGTGTTGGTTTTTTGATAGCTTGTTTGGTTGTCTAGTTATTCAGCTTGTTGTTACTCTAATTGCCTTCGTTTGGTTTTCGGCGTCTCATTCCCCCTCTTTAAAGCTCTTTTCATATCTCACATGGCATTACAATTTATTACACATATATATACCCTATTTTATCAATATTTCCCTTTTATTAATCTCCCTTGTATTTATTTTGAATTAATAAAAATTTTTATTAATTTATTTTATTTATACAAAACTACTTATTTATTTATTTTGAACCTTGGCTTGATTATGCCCTATTTTTGACTCTATTAAATGCTATTTTTTATGATTTAATTACATTTGAACTTTATGGGTTATTTGCCTTTTTATGCCCAAGAATGACTTTACACTTTATTTTTTAGCTATTAAACTTTATAACTTTATATTTTTTATTACTTTATTTTCTTAACCCTTTTTAACTCTACAAATGACTCTACTTTGTTTTTGGATTTTATTCAAATTCTGCAAACTCGATTTGTTTACGCTTACATTTTTGTCTATAACTTTTTAACAAATTATCATAACAAAATTATTTTTATTACTCCTTGCTTATTTAACTCTCCTTTCAACATAAATCTAATAATAACAACTTTTTTTTAATAAAATTACAAACCCCTATCTTTCAATGTTAATTCATTTCTAACCAAATTTAGACAAGACCAGCCAAGTCGATTCCTGTCAGATCCTGCAAGGTTTTGGCTCGATTTTGTCGCTAAAGCAAAACCTAGTCTGCACGTATTTAACTAAAACAATTTTAGTTAATTCTTCAAAATTATTAATAAATACTATTTTCACATTTGAAACTACTTTTTTATCTTAATTTTGGGCTTTTTTGACACCCTTTGGCTTTAATCTTTTGTTATATTGACTTTGAATTTATTTTAATTAATGTAATTAATTAACCCCAATTGGATCGGTCGATTGGCCGCTCCAATTAGTATCAAATTTGAACCAAATCGGACTTAAAATGCGGCCGCTAGAGTGCGAACATTATATATATATGAATTTTAATGACACCAGAAAACGTGTTCTAGGGACCATGATCGGTGCTCATTTGCTACTCCCGACCTTGGGTCTTACCATAAAGGCCACTGCAATAGCTCATTTTTCCTATGGAAATTCGCTAATAAAGGTTAAAAGAACCAGCAAGGCTCAGGTCTACACTTTAATAAAAACCCTAACCTAAAAGTTAGAAGTAGAAATAATTGCTTCAAAATTTTAAATCAGCTGTTAATGGAAATATTGGAGCAAACAACTGTTTTATCTGTTATTTTATTCAATTGGTTGCTATGTGATAAATGTAAGTACATGTGTTGGTTCAACAGTCTAAGCCTAACCTAATATTTTTTCCCCGACTAATTTACAAATATTGAAATAAAACATGTTTTTATCAAAATGAATTATAGCCTATGTTACTGACGGTTAGTGAAGCGTTTTATTAGTAAAACTATTTTTTCATTCGGTTCAGTAGTTCCAGAGATTACATGCAAACAAACAAATAAATTGTTACAATATTACTATAGATAAGATAAACAGATAATGTTTATTATAGCTCCTAAACGGTACAACCGGTGAAAATACAGACAGGACTAAGGAAAGGCTGGCTCTAATCCCTTGCATGTGAGGTTTGAACGAACAAGTTCAATCGTGTCTCACGTTCCTCTATCGGGCTCAACGATTCCAACTCTTATGTTTCCATTTTCCTCGGACATTATATTGGGTGGCGCAGATGGATCGGGTGGTTTTAAAATACTTGTCAAATTGTCAATTTTAAAGGTATTGGATTGAAATAAAGTGCAAAACGTGTAGTTACAATGGAAGTTTATTATCAAAAAATTAGTAAAGTTAGTTTTTAAAAATTACATCCATCAAATGCCCACCTGCTCGAGCGACGCATTCTTGGAGTCGGTCCTTAACGTTCCGCATTGCCCACTCAAGCACATCACCAGGAACTGATGTGATTTCGTTGTGAATTACTGCCTTCAACTCCTGAATGGTCCGGGGTTTGTTCATGTAGACCCTTGCTTTTAAATAGCCCCATAAGAAAAAGTCACATACCGTGAGGTCCGGTGAGCGAGGGGGCCAATGGAAATCTCCATTACGGGAAATCAAACGGCCAGGGAACAGAGCGCGTACAGCTTGCATTGATATCCTAGCAGCAGTATGTGCAGTTGCCCCGTCTTGTTGGAACCACATATTGTCCATGTCGTAATTGTTCTCTTCAAGTTGTGGGAGAAGAAATTCTTCAATCATGTTCACATAACCCTGCGAATTAACAGTAACCGCCTGCTCCCTTTCGTTTTCAAAAAAGTAAGGCCCAATTATCCCTACCTTAGAAACCCCACACCAAACCGTCACTTTGTCACTATGGAGAGGCAGTTGGTGTAGGTCTCTTGGGTTAGTGTCGGCCCAGTAACGGCAATTTTGCTTGTTGACGTAGCCGTTAATGTGAAAGTGAGCCTCGTCAGACATCATGATAATCAGGTTTTCATCTTCCAATAATTCCAACATCCGTTGGCTAAACTGAAGCCTTTGAAGATGGTCTGTTGGGAGAATCTTTTGGACCACCATGATTTTATAGGGGTGGAATTTCAGTTATTTGTTAAGAATCCTTTGAAGGCTCCGATGTGACATTCCAAGAGCTTGAGAACGACGTCTCGTTGATCGACGTGGGCTCGTAATGACATCGCGTTTCACACGATCCACGTTCTCAGGCGTGCTTATTGTTCGAGGTCTAGGCGTCCATTTTGGAGCACATGAACCAGTAGTGCGGAAATTATGCACCCAACTCAATATCGTATCTCGCTTAGGAACACTACCGCGAGGTGGGATGTTGAAACGCCGGCGAAAGGCACGCGTCACAGCAACAATTGACTCGTTATTGCGTATAAACTCTTCCACTGCGAAAACACGATGCTCAACGGACCAC
>JAGFPH010009121.1:0-32375 GCA_018207615.1 Philaenus spumarius
AAACAATCAACCTGAAACGTGACCTTCAGAACTTACCACTAGTATAACAAAATTATGAAAACCCTTGAAAAGGCTGTATTTATTTATGCTTTTGTTTATAAAGTTGATTTTCTCTTTAGCTAAACACATCTTCAAAAGTTAACAAAAAACTTGATTTTACAGTTTCACTATAATTATATTACAATCAGAATTATCTGTTAATAGCTTCATCATCAGGTTGAAAACAATTTGAAAATACAAACACAGCATGCAAAACATAAACTGGCAATAATTTAAAATATTTTAATATTATTTTTTCAGCATTCAGCTCTATGAACTCAACAATTACTGCACTGTATCAGCTCCCCAAAAATCCTATTTAGATCCTATTCAGCAGCAGTAAAAAACGTGTAAACAAATTGTGATTGAAATGTCATACGCTCGTCTCGAGCAAAAGTGTGACAGTCAACATGGTGAAAACGTGATACAAAAAGCCTTGCATTAAACCAGCCTAACCTATTAAATAGTAACAGTAATGATGATGATTAATAATAATGAATAATAAAAAAATATATAAAGAAAAGTAAAATCGTGTAGAGTATTTTATAGTTCCTTTTATTTACGAAATTCTTTTTTTACATCTCAGATATGTGATCTCGTAATCACAAACCTCAGATATTGGGCGGACGCGTCCCCCCTCCCCGGCAATGACGCTCATGCCCTAGGGGCCATGGAAAACTGGCAACTCATCGGCTTTAAAGCTAGAAACCAACGAACTTATAACAACCACACTTACGAGTAACCAGCTTTGACAAACACAAATTTACATAATTTATTATAAAGAAATATACTAGACACCACGAGGTTTAGTTGGAGCATACAAGCTCAACAGCGCTATACTCCCACCAGCATAAATAACTTACACTACGGGACTATACATGTCATATCGGCCCCCGAGAACCAATAGCCATGCACAAGAAGAAGTTAGCCAGCCATAATTTATTATCGAACCAAATCGCAAACATTTAGCCCGTAAGTTGAAAATCAGTCCCGATGAAAAATGTCCCGGTGTTGATCAATGGAGTTGTCTGGATGAAGCACAGCGCACGGATAGTTTCTCAGTCGCTTTCTACTAGATAATCGGTGACACACTCAGGATCGATGATTCCCAGAATGTTGACTGATAGAACTGCCTCAATTGCTTCACCATTTAGTCTCAAACTGGGTGTTAGGTCTGGAATTAAACTTAAAAGCATGCATTTAATCTTAACAACATTAATTCTAAGATTAGGATCACTGAAATGTTGGCAACACTATTGGTATAAATAAAAGCATTTAATTCTACTTTATACAAATATACAAAATGACAATCTACAAGGAAACTTAAAAATAGAAAATATCAAAGAAGTAACAAAAATTAATACAATGAAATATATAACAACCATAAAAACATTGTACCAGATCATACAAATTTAATTTCTTGACTTTTTCTGGACTTCTGGCAACCTAGATAGAAATTTGATGACCTTATTTTCAAGCAAATCGATATATATATATTGAGTTTACGAAAATGTTCAGATATAAAAATACAAATCTTTGAATCGTACTGGATTGTTACTTTATAAGAAATTATTTGTGATATAACACAGAAAACATGCTATTAATCAATTATGAAACTGAACAAATATTCCAGGATATGTTTAAAAAAATGTATTTCTCCCCTCGCCGATACTAGAAAAGCTCATTTGCTAGGTAACAATTTAAGAACTGGTTTATTACGATTCGCAGAACCTCTACTATTTATTATATAATATTATATTATATATTGATCAAATAAATGGCTCTTCCAAGTGAACTAGATGTATTGAACAGAATCTTTAAGTAGATTTGAACTTTGAATCAGACTTGCCACACGTTTTACAGGGGCGATACAGTTTAAACTGTGGGGGGCGGGAATTTAAATTTCAGGAAAAAACATTGACATTATACAATAAATTGTGACTTTTGGGGACTGTCATTTGAATTAGGAAGAATAACTGATGACAGTGAAGTGTTAAGATGACTGAAAAGAATAAACCTTAAGACTTGGAGTGTTTGTTGTAGTGATATTTGATAGTTGTTGTGACATCACTTTATTCTTTCAAACTGCTAGGTTTTTCAAAACAATTTGTGTTCCAACCCAAATGAACTATATTTAAGTATGAAATTACCAATATAATAAAATAAATTTCACAAAAGTTAGCTTTATTGCTACATATGTTTTGTCCTAAAGCATGGCATTGAAATTATACAGGATTTATTTCTGTACAGAAGTGTGAGGAAATAGATTAAGAGCCATGCATACCAACTTTAGTGCGCTGTGAAAGTGACAGCGCTATTAACATAGGTGGTGAATCTTAATTTGTTATTTACCGTGAAACTAAGGCTTTTAGCAAGATTTTGTCCAAATAGTTAACTACAACTAAATCTACTAAACATTTCTATTGAATAGTTTTAATCATTTTATATTAAACATGTGTACAAAAATTGGAAATCAAATTTAGCTTTTCCCATAAGAAAAAATACGTGTTTTTCGTTCCGTTTTTACATACTTCAAAATGTATATTTTAAAAATAAAATTTATATGAAACGAGAGCTTGTGATTTCGTTTTGGGAACTATTGAATTGTTTTAATTCATACTATTTCCATTTTTGTGTTTAAGAGTGTTTAGTTAACCTATTTCAAAGAATAAGTTTTGTGCAAGTCGGTAGTAGTTCAAGGATTTTGCAATAGGTTGTGCCAGTGCTGTTTACCCCTACTCTCCCTCCTGCTCCTATCCCCCACCTTTCTATCCCTCCGTAGACTTTATGCAGTAGTACAACAACTACAAATAATATTATTATGAATCACTAGGGGAGACCCCTGCGTGCTCCGCACGCCAACCCCCATTGGGACCTTCTAAAAACATAAGTTAGTTATGTTTTATAATAAAGGTGTAGGATTAATAATAACCTCAAAACTAAGATGGAAAATAATTTTAAATGTTCAAATCAAATTATTTCTTATATTTTGTAACAGCAGTTATAATAATCGTTAAAAGAACCTGCAAGGCTCAGGTCTACACTTTAAAACCCTAACCTAAAAGCTAGTAATACAAAAATAATTGGTTCAAATTTTGAAATCAGCTGTTAATGGAAATATTGGAGTCATATTATCTGTTATTTTATTCAATTGGTTGCTATGGTAATAAATGTAAATACATGTGTTGGTTTATCATTCTAGGCATAACCTAAGAATTTTTTCCAACTAAATTTACAAATATTTTAATAAAAAAAGGTTTTTATCGAAATGAATTATAGCCTATGTTATTCAGGGATAGTGTAGCTTTTTATTAGTAAAACTATTTTTCAATCGGTTCAGTAGTGCCAGAGATTACCCCCTACATACAAACAAACAAACAAACTTTACCTCTTTATAATATTAGTATAGAAGATAAGTGATTGTGTTATACTGGGCCTTATTGTATTTTCTTGTAAAAAATGTTTTGACACTGTCAATATTAATTCAAACGGACCGAATTCGATTTTGTTTGATTACTGCAAAATCAACAGTTGTTAGTGTTTAGGTATTTTATTCATTTTCTTTTTGTCACTAAGATTAGGCCTATATTATCTGCCTTTTACCAATAATTGCTAAATACAGTACTATGCCTTCTAAAAAACAAAGACTAAAAAAGGAAAAGGGAAGGCCTTGAATCTCTCTGCAGTTAAAAAGAAGAGGCGTTTACCTCCAGGACTAAAAACATACTGGGAAAATAAAAGTAAAAAATAAAAGCCTTAACCTGAGACAGGCTATAGTGTATTTATAATTTGTATGACGAGGCAGATCTATCTCGTGCACAATTTTATTTCCCAGACCAATTGATTTTTGACTTTATCTAGATGATCCTATTAGACATGTGAATGTTCAAAATATAAATTTATAGATTTATAGGGGATGGTGATAGTAGTGTTTACAAGGAAATTCTTGATAAACGGCCGTACAAAAATTTAACCGTAGAAAAGGTTGAGTGCAAAAATCACCTTCTGCGTAATTTTTGCAACAAACTTAGAGAATTAGTAACAAAACCAGACAAATTTTGTATGGAGTGTAATAAGTAGCCTACTTTTTTTAAATATAATATGTATAAACTATATTTTGTTTATATTGCCTAAACCATTTATACAAGTCATGTGATTTGAATAAGCTGTTCAATCATTTTACTATCTGACCTATTTCACAAGATTCTAATAATATTTAAATTTCTCATAGTTTATACAAAATATGTCACAATACGATTACAGTCTTTCAGTAGTTATTAATAATGAATACTAAGTCGGGTACGACAGCTAGTATTCCAAATAGATAAAATTGTTTTGCGAATATGTTTTTCGTAAATATAATTTGTGTTAAATTTATTTAATTATAACTGTATAATTAACAATAATTACCTCCTAGTTTGGCAGAAGGTAAATTAATTATAATACAAGTCTTTTAAATAAGTCTACGGCACAAGAACGTTTGTTGAAAGGAGACTTTTCGTATTATTTATGTTTTAAATATTATAAAAAAATTATTTTAGAATACAAATTGTGCATTAAAATCATTTATAGATTAAAATAAAAAATAATATTTCAAAATTAATTATATAAACCGAATTAAAGTTGTTGTAAAAAATGGTTTGGAAAAAAATGTTGTGCATTTTGTCTTTATAAATTATCACTTTTCAAACTCGGAAATATTGTATAGGCCTAAATCATTACTTTCTCTTATATCAGACCAACCACCAAACTACTGCATTTAGCTACCAACATAAAATAAGGATTCTGAACTGAAGCCACGGTAAGGCAAAGGAATGAAATGAAGTATTGTGTTAAACTTTCTGTCTCTCTCACTTTGTCTGGTGTGCCGACGAGATGGAGGGGGCAAAGGAGAATTCGCAGTGACAGTTCAGTTTGTTGTCGAGCACTGATACAGGCAGCGCTTATGGAATAAAAAGTAACTAAAATGTGATTTCTCCCCACGGGTAAGCATGACTCTTAACAATGTCTAGAAATTAGGGATGGGTTGATTCTCAAATTTATCGATTCCGATACCAATTCCGATTCCAAGAAATCGATTTCCGATTCCAATTAGCATAATTGTAAAGGGAAGTAAACATTGTTATTTAATTTTTATTGCATGGTTTTTTGACTTTAATGTTATTAGTTAATATTGTTATTGAACTAAGAGTTAATATTATTACATATTGATACATAAAACTGCCAATTTGGAAATTCATTAAAAAATGTATAAATTTTGTTTTCACTATACTGCAACAAAAAAGCTGTTTTCTATACCTGTGCACATAGACGTAGAAAACACTGACATGCAAGTCCTTATTTTCCGTGCACAATACTGTAAAATCAGCTGTGTAGGGATTAGTAAATTTATCGTTCTCTAGCTGATTTTACAAATAAGAATAAACGTATCAGTTTTAAGTAAACAGCTCTTTTTTACCGCTCTCCAGCTTATTTTATAAGAATAAACATCAGTGTTATGTAAACAGCAGATTGATTTGGTCAATGGAACTATAACAGAAAAATTAAACAAGTTTAATTATTTTTTGTTTTGTTTTTTTATAAAAAGATGTTTTGATTAAAAATATGTTGCTTTTTCGGTGTAGTATAATGATAAATATCGTACGTAACTCGTCCTGTAAGTTTTTCCGTGTTTGCACATGCAAATCCCGCACTCGGCTGCGCCTCACCCGGGAAATATCATGCTCGCACGGAAAACCCCTATTTACCAGGCTTGTAACGTAATATATTTATTAAAGAGTAGGGGTTTAACTATTTAAGGATAACTTAAGAACAGAAAAACCATATAAAATAAATATCAGTAGGGAAAAATGAAAAACATTCTTAATTTGATGTATGTACACATTTTTCCCAGTAAAATATATGGCAATTGTTATGCGTAGGCTGTTATTTGTACACAAGAATTCAAGTCAGGTAGGCTCAAGGTCAATCACTTATGGTTTCGTTTCTTATCGTGTCTATTTATAGAATTAGGGTGTCTACTGTGACGAAAACTAACACATTTTATAGATCAGTAACGAAAGTTTAAAGTAATAATATGTTTAGGTCAGGTAAAACATTTTGGACATTTTTGGGACTTACGTTACCCGTGATTTATGATTTTTGTAGGAGTCCCAATGGAATGCCTATGTTTTACTTGTTATTCATTACCGAAAATAGCTACATTTAATTACCACTTTTTCCGAATTTTAGAACTATCATCTAAATTACATTTTCGCGGCCCTTAGCCGTTGTAATTTAACCCTCAAAGTGGCAGACTGCAGTCTCTCGGGCACAAACGCAACCCGCTCGAACAATAGCGTCAATTTGCATATATTTGCATATTAGATTATTTAATACACTTAAAATCATCCAATCATAATAAAACCAGTATTGTTGGAAAGATAATGACTTAAACTATAATTTTTGTATTTACAACTTTTTCGTAAAACGTATATTTACATACATAATCACCGTTTCAAAATTTTAGTACGCAAATCAGCTGTGATTCACACGTCAATGAACCCCGTATAGTGTCAAGACTTTGTCTCATTTTCAACGGTCTGCAACTCCTCACAGAAGTAATTTATGAAGAAGATCATAACAGCATTGAATTCAACAGACGATTCTCTTTAAAATGGTGTTTTCAAATCACATATTACTTTGAAAACAGCTGATCTACAGGATTTACGGTGAAAGCTTGTAATTTGTCATAGATTTGGCCAATATGCAAGCCTGTTTAGAATGGATTCTTACAGTCTTATTCGATATATCCCTAAAATGTATAGTATATGGTTTTAAAGAGAAAACTTCACAGTTTTTATCTATGTCCAATTCAATACAATAATAATGTTGGTACCAATGAACTTCTAAAATATGCTAAATGCTTACAACGTCGGCCGTCGTCGCAGTTCGTGTTATTTTATGGTTATTACAGTTTATAAAATAGTGGTATATTGTGTTTTAGTTATAAATAAATAAGTGTAGATTGTGTTTGAGTGAAATGAGGCTTATAACGGTGTTCTAATAAAACGGTAAGTGAAGAAATAAGATTAAACTGCCGATTTGATATTTTTGATTTTTCATTACAAAATGTAAAGTTATTTGAAACTGGGTAGAATGCTATTTGATTCTACATTTCATTCTAAAATTTTTGGTATAAGAAAAACATTGTTTGAAGTAAAAAATGTATAGGCCTAGTCACTTTGAAATCAGTCATGATTTGCAGGTTATGTAGTAAAAACGTTCAAAGTGTTATTTTGAACCAAACGATTGTGAAATTGAAATATATTTTTACATATTTCTATTTAGAACTAAATTATAAAACTTTTGTGTATTTTGAAAAAAATTTCAAAAATGGTTTACTATTTTTTATGTAGGCATAAAGTTGTTTTTTGTCCTTCCGTTTCTGAACATTTTTTGCTTTCTAAGCTAATAACTTTTACAATTTCAAAAGAAACTAATTTTTAGTGACATATTTGAATTCTTTGAAGTTTCTTCTACAAACAAGCTATGGAACACCTTTGGATTGGGGTTCATTTACTATTTTTGGCGGATTTTTAAAAATATGCTTGCAAAACGCTAAAAACGGGCTTTTCAATTTTAGCTTTAACCATAACAGTTCTAGGGTTAAATTAAGGTCTATGCGGCGTTTTCTAAAATTAGCGCTAATAATATTCGGCGTCGTATTTTTTTGATCACATTCGTAATTTATTTTAATTTAAATAATATTTCACCAATGATAGTTCATGTTCATAAAATTGGCACAAATTGTATTCGGGCATCGATTTTTTGCGGGCATTCACTGTGGTACTTAAATTATGTTTTAACGCATTGTTTTTATTAAATTGGACTAGGTTAATTGTATTTGGGTAACAATTTCTTATACGGACATTCCATTGTTCTCGGGAGTAGGTTTATTCGCGGGCATACGCTGTTGTATAATTAATTGCGATCGAATGCCAGCGTTTTATATAATTAGAGCTAATAATATTCGGACGTCGCATTATTTTGTGGACATTCGTCATTTTATTTTAAATAATATTTCACCAATGGCATAAATTTGGCACAAATTGTATTCGAGCATCGATTTTTTTTGCGGACATTTTTTAACTGATATTTCATATATTTTGCCTATTTTTATTCGGGTTTCATCATCTTTCGTGAAAACTCACTGCTTCATGAACTCACATTTCATGAACTTACTGCTAATTGTGTTCGGGCGTTAATTTCTTCTATGAACATTCCGTTTTTTGTTGATAGGTATCGTATCGTTATCGACCCATCCCTAGTTTGCAAACAAACAAAATAATTTGTCTTCTTATTTATCCGCCTTTCTTAGCTTTGTCTTTTCTTCGCCTGACGCGTTTCGGGTAGACCCCATCTTCAGAAGCTTTGTTTGCTACTATCTATGCTCTACCATTGTCTCCTATTTATACTTGTTCTCCTCCCCCCCCCCCCTGTTTCAACCTGTTTACTGCCTGTTCTTCACTTTAATAGTGAAGAAGTTAGAATACAGCATACTAAAGTTACAAAACACTATAGCAAATATCTGGTTCAATAAACAGTGCATAATAAATCATTTAACTCCAAAATTACACACATATAAAACAAAAACCTACAACGATAGCTTCAAAATTAGAAATTGAAAAAGCGGAAAAATATTGGATAAATATGGAAATAAAATCACTATACATCAAGAAAAATGAACTGAATAAGAAGATAATGAATTTACTTTTGAAGTTGAATACAATTTGTTTGACAGAATCAGTGAAGGAAGTACTAGAACAAATACAGTATAAATTAAAATATCAGATAAAAAAGAAATACGAAACATTAAACAATAAGATCAATAAATTGAAACAAAATATACATAGGCCTATACAAAATAATAATAGAACAAGTAAAGATTTCCATAATAGAGTCGTTAATCTAACACAATTAAAATTAAAAGATAAAGAAATTACTCTTCTAGAAAAAGGACTTAAATATAATATTCATAACAGTAACATAAAAGAAGACATAGAACAAAATATAGTTGATATCGAAAATGCCATTTACAGCATCCCAATTGAAAAACAAACGCATGCAAGACATTTAGCAGCAGAAATATTAAAAGATACTATTGTAAAAAATAAAAATAATAAAAATAAAATGGAAACAGAAGATAAAACAATATTATAATAATTACTAAAGCAGATAAAGGAAATGCAGTAGTGCTAATTGACAAAAAAGATTATGTAAATAAAACGGAAGAATTTATAAAAGAAAATTATTATTCTACTGAAAATAGAGACTACACAGACAAATACCAACAAATAATAAAAAACATACTCATGACATCTAAGGAATTATTTAAAGGAAAAACATACAGATATATTAATATGAATCCTATTATACCAAAAATGAGAGCCCAAATAAAAATACACAAAGAAGGTTACCCAATTCGTCCAATTGTTAATTATAGATCAGCACCAGCATATGAAGTCGCTAAATATCTCAAAAATATTATAGAACAAAGCATTTCATACGACATTAAAAATTTATACCCTTCTATACCTAAAGAAGAAACAATGGAAATACTAATAGAAAAATTAAATAAAACAGAGAATAGTAAACAATTAAATAAAGAAATAATTCACACATTAAAAGAAATATTAAAACAAAATCAATTTCAATTTAATAATAAAATGTATAAACTAGAAAATGGGTTAGGCATGGGGAATCCGCTATCGTCAATATTAAGTGAAATATTTTTACAAAATTTAGAAGACACACACTTAGAACAAATAATCCAAAATTATAATTGCAAGATATACTTAAGATATGTAGATGACACATTAATAATAATAGACGATTGTAACGAAAACATAGAAGAGAAATTACTTGAACAATTAAACAGTATACATAAAAATATTAAGTATACAATGGAAAAACAAATTAACAATTCAATTAATTTTTGAGATCTAAAAATAACCAATCACAAAAATAAAATAGAATTTGGAATATTTAGAAAAGAAACGTATACTGATAATATCATACATGCAGAATCAAATCACCCAAGGCAACATAAATTAGCAGCGTTTATTCATATGATAAATAGACTACAGACAACACCACTCAACAAATTTGAATATAAAAAAGAATTAATCATTATAATGCAAATAGCAATCAACAATGGATATTCACCGAAAACAATAGACAAACTTGTAAAAAATATAAAATCAAAAAAGAAAATAAATAGGCCTACAGAGAATAATAATAAAAAAGAAAAATGGACATCAATAACTTACACGGGTGAAGAAATATATAAATTTAAAAGATTTTTTAAACAATATGGAGTAAATATAGCAATTAAAATTAATAATACAATAAAATACAAATTAAATAATAATATAGAAAAAGAGACAAATATAACCAAAGTGGAGTATACCTATTAGAATGCGAATGCGATGTAAATATATTGGTCAAACTGAACGGAAATTAAAAACTAGATTTAAAGAGCATATATAATAAGATCATTTAAACATAATAAAAAAGATTCAAATTTTGCGAATCATTTAATTAACGAGGACCACAAACCTAGGGATATGCAAACATCTATGAAATTAATCCACCCAATAAATAAAGGAACAAGGCTTAATATAATAGAAAACACGGAAATATTAAAATTAAAATTAAAAGACCAAAAAATTATAAATGAGCAAATTAACACACAATCTAATGTTATGTTTGAAAATATAAAGTTAATATAAAAATGGAAAATTCTAGAAATATAGGACGTAGGTCAATGATCTAAAATGAATAGTTGTTTACTTGTTTACAAACAATAGAGAACAGGCAGTAAACAGGTTGAAAGGGGGGCAGGGTGGGGGAGGAGAACAAGTATAAATAGGAGACAATGGTAGAGCATAGATAGTAGCAAACAAAGCTTCTGAAGATGGGGTCTACCCGAAACGCGTCAGGCGAAGAAAAGACAAAGCTAATAAAGGCGGATAAACAAGAAGACAAATGTTTCAAGCATCTTAGCAGAAATAATAATAACAAATGCAGTGACACAAAATAATCGCTACTAACGGCTAGTAACGGTACGGCTACTTCGGCTACTCTATTACTTTGGTGCAGTGTAGATTCTCCGAATACTTCGTATTGGAATGAAATGGGATGTAACGACTAATATAATGAGGAAATATAAACTGGGGCCGTGGCAATCGGCGTACCGAACGTATTTGCAGAGATTGGTGGTGGCCGGGCTCGGAATCGAAATCGCTACAATGCCGATTCCAGTGCCGAGTATCGGTGGAATCGAGAATCGACCCATCCGTACTAGAAATTATTTGAAACAAGAAAAAAAAACTAAAAAGTGAAGGAGATGAAACGTTTTAGGACACGTACTGTTAACCACCAATGAGAAATGCTTGAATGACAGTGATTGAATATACAATTGCATGTATTTTAACCAGTTGCCTAACAATACATCACTAATATATGTAAAACTGATTGGTATTATATACTAATATTATAAAGAGGTAACATTTGTTTGTATGTAGAGGGGGTAATCTCTGGAACTACTGAACCGATTGAAAAAAAAATAGTTTTACTAATAAAAAGCTACACTACCCCTGAATAACATAGGCCATAATTAATTTTGATAAAAACATTTTTTATTTCAATATTTGTAAATTTAGTCGGGAAAAATCTTAGGTTAGGCCTAGACTGATGAACCAACACATGTATTTACATTTATTCACCCAATTGAATAAAATAACAGTAAAACAGCTGTTTGCTCCAATATTTGCATTAACAGCTTATTTCAAACTTTGAAGCAATTATTATGTATATTTTCTAACTTTTAGGTTAGGCTTTTATTAAAGTGTAGACCTGAGCCTTGCTGGTTCTTAAACCTTTATTACAAATGCTGTTATAAAATATACAGTATAATTTGATTTGAACATTACTTACCATGTTAGCTTTAGGGTTATTATTAATCCTACACCTTTATTATAAAGAAAAGATGACATGATTTTGTGATAGAATGTTCCAACGGGGAGCAGAGGTTTCCCTAGTGTTAATAATTTCATCCTTTGGAATGGACTTTGATCAAGATCCGACTGTAAACATTAAATTAAACTATGTTGAAATAAGAAATAGAAGAGAAATAACTTTTTGGGCCCAAAACATAGCTCCACAAAAAATATGATACAGAGGTATAGAGTACTATTTAAAAAGGATTTCATTTAGAGATACCAAAACTTTCTTTACTTTGTGAAAAATTCATATTTTCACATTTTTCAAGTTATTTCATAAAATGTGGGAAAGCACATTTCGTTTATTTCAGAAAGCACTGAAGTTAAATTAAAAAAAGAAAGAAAAAAAGCAGTGGGGCTAAATAAAGGTGTTTACTATCTTGACAGGAAAATCCATTTTGCAGTTACAAACATTTGAGAAAAGTGATCAAAAATATGTTTTTCTTTCATGTAAACGCTTTACAAAAATACTGTGTTTCAGATCGGTCTTCTTGTTTCACTGGTCCATCGCTAACGTATACTGTATTTCTATCATGGTTATTGTCATTGGTTATTTGTTTAGTATATGACAGGTTGTTGTTAAACACATCCCATGAATACGTAAAACAACACATTCAAGAGAGGGAGAAAAGTTGTAATATATTCTGCATGTTATATTACTAATTACTATTATTATTATTAGACTTTCGTGATGACTGACAGTACGGAGCCCTTGCTAGCCTAACTCACACTTCTACATTTTATTTAAAAAAGAATAAATTATCCCTTATTTAAAAATCACTAATGTTATTTATGATAACTTTTAAGACTAACAGGTACGTATTCTAACAAAAACTATTAAAAGCCTCGAAAAATTCCAAAATATATTAAGTCATCATGTTGTGATTTCAATACCATTTGCAAATTTAATACATTTTTTGTAGTACGTTGGAAAATGAAATCCTTTGTGGAAATAGGCAATAACTCTTTATTTAAAGTTATAAGAGAATTTGACAAATCTTTAGAAGATTTTAAAGTCACATCAATTTCGTTGAATACAGGCCTGTTAGGCTTGTCAAAGTCTGGACGAAGTCCGCAAGAATCAATACTTTCATCAGAACATGCCATTACTCCGCAAACTTCTATAAATATAGATAAATTTTCCGCGTATATTTTTTCTCCGTGAAATGCAGCAAACCTGTACCAAATCTTAGAAACATCTGATGGTTCCGTATAACTTACTTTAATATCACATTCATACCCATCGTTATTATAAACAAATCTGTCATCGACTGAAGAAATTATTCTTGTCTCGAAACCAGTTAGATTCGCTTGAAAAAATTTTAAACCCGATTTCGGAACAGTACAGCTGCTCTCGACGTCGATTATGGTTCCTTTTTTAGTTTGAAAGTTTGGATTACTTCTAATCGGTACTTGTGCTATCAGCAATTGTGTTTTCATATCCTCTGACATCACAGCGACTAAAGTACCGTTAACTCCAGCATAGATTCCACTTCCTGTGTTTTTGTTTGGAGGATTATTGTAGCCTGATGCTAGAAGATTAATGTTATTGCTGTACGACCATGCAGCTTGTATGGAGTCCGCTAAAACAGAGGGAAATGGTAAATAAAGTATAAAACATTTAGTAATAATAAAAGTAATACATCATATTTGTATGGTATGTAACATCTTCAGTATGTAAAAGATAATATTAATATGTTTCAATCCAGTACATAAGTTAAACAATTTAAAAGAGCAAATAATAATTATTATGCATTCATAACCTAAAATATGAAGGCAATTAATAAACAAAAACTTAACCTTTTGCACTCCATAGCCGAACTCAATCCGACATCGCTAATTTGTCGTTCCGCTCTACAGTCTAATATGATTTCTATGTTCTAAACTAGTGTAGAGTCTGGGGTTTTCAGACTAATGAGACTTCAATGTTGTTAAAACAGTTTAGAAGCGAGTGACATATTATATTTATTTGCTATAAATATATATATTTGGAGTATATTTTATATCTCTCTGAAGTTAAACAGCTGTTTGCCAGACATGATCAAGCTACTAGCATCGTCTGTTGTCTTGAAACTTTTGTTTATGTTTTTTGAACTGGTGTTTTTTAAAAGTTATTATTTTGTAGTTTTGTAAAGCTCTTTTGGGTAAATTTTGTTTATTTAAATAATGTAGTAAACTTGTTTTTGTTTTATTTTGTGTTGAGAAATGGCATCAACAAGTCGGACGAATTAGGATTCCTCTAATATTAGTTATATACCATTATTTCACAAAAATGTTATGTTGAATAAATGTAAATACAATTGACATAAACGTCCTCAGGAGCACTTTAAAAATGGGTATACGAAAAATCAATACCAGTGACCCCCCAGAAAAAAGGGGGGACCGTACCCCCCTTTTTTGAGGGAGAGGGGACAAATTGCACAAAAGGCATTTTGTTGGAGCATAACGAATGTGTGTGCAAAATCTAAGCTAGATCCGTTAAGTTTGTGAGGCTTTAGCCCTGTTAAAGAACAAGAACAATAAGTAGAAAAACTTTAAAAATAACGATTTTTATACTTCCATAGCTCCGTGATCTGATGGTCCCTAAAATTAAAATTTTGTACACGTCCTCAGAGGCCCCTCGAGAATCGGTGTACGAAAAATCAACATCATTGACCCACAGGGGGTCGAGGTAGGGGAGGGTGAAAACCCGTACTTGTTCTGTCGCGTTAACAGTGTTCTTGGTCGCCATCTCGTTCTCGATTTTCTTGGCGGGCGCGGGACGCACCCGCGTCCCTAGATTATTCCCCACAACCCCAAAACCAAATTATGTCTAAATGACAAACGTTATAGTGTTTCCCAAATAAGTGTTACACCCAGTGTGAATAAAAAACAAAAACTATATTTGAACTGTTAAGTCAAAGCAATCCCCAACCCAGTGTACATAAACCCCAACTAATGAACAAAACTCATCACAAGAAGAAATGTAAGACAATATTACACCACTATTTATTTATTACCAAATGTTAACCCTCAAACGAAACTAGACCAAGAAACTGTAAATAGGACAAAACAGATGTTAATATGTACTGCTGAAATCAGAAATATATGTTACCAATATCTGTGACGAGAGTCAAAACATTATCCAACAAGTTAATTCAATTAGGTTAAGTTAAGTTAAATCAATTGTTGAATGTTACATGTTATTATTTAGTTATGTATTTATGTGTCATATTGTGATTTGATACAATTATTAAACAAATTTTTAGGTCAATTAATCGCAAAAATTAATTTAAGGGACTGTTTATAATAGTTTACCAGTAAAGACCCCCAATTGACTCCAAAATTTTTTCAAATTTTGGGGTATATTCACTTTAACACAATTTTTTAATTTCTCATCAAAACTTAGGATAGGAATGTCTGATAAAGTGAGGGGGTTATTATTAAGGTGAAGGAGCTAGGTGGAAAAAACGCCCATTTACATAATGCACTTTATCTCATGAATGCCAAGTCGTAGAGAAGTGATATAGATATCGTTGGATAGGCAATCATAAGGGCTATAAAATATCGAAAGGAGAAATTTTGTAAACTCCACCTAGTAATGAAAATTTGTATTAAAATTTTCAAATTCGTTATAACTCACAGGAAAAATTTTTCCTAGAAAATTGGCATGGTGGGTTGTTTAGAGGATCATTAGATCAACATTTCGTCAGAACATATTAGTCACCTAAAACGCCATCTAATGGGTGAAAAATAATTTGCATATAATTTGTTTGTTATTTCACAAAATATGGTCTTTACTGGCCCGTCGGCGTCCCACTTGTACAAAATCACAAACGTATCAAAAATAATGTAAAAGTAGCCTACCAAGAACCTAACCTTTTGGAACCAACAATCTTAAATAGCCTAGCCTATGATGTAATAGAAAAATGCACATAGTTATAGAAATTTCAAAAATCAAGCAGATGTAATGTCAATACTGTACCTAGATGTTAAATTCAATACAACCAATGTAAACTAGATAAGTAATTCAGAACCAACCTACTGTAAAGGCATTTGTAACCTAACCGAATGTAACCTCCAACCAAAACAATGCATAATGAAATATTATTTCACAACAAAAAGCACCACAACACATTCACATATTTATTTATCAATCACAAATAAATTCACTTATAACCACAAGTTATTAATAACAAGACATCAATAAAAACAATTCAAAATTCCATTTGTAGATATCGAATACGCTGCCAGAGCCGATCACAAATTAAGAATAAACTTACTAACTTGAACCACTAATCACATAACCAAATACATTAGAATAAACGTTTAGCATATGTAAATTAAATTCTAAGCCCTGAATAATTATATAAATTGTAATTTCTATTTTATTTAAGTATCCAATGGACCATGATGTATGTTGGGTTACAAATATTAAAAGTAGTAAGGAACAGCTGTGTGAATGTAGACTAACTAACCAGAAGTCAGTTTGTTTTGTCGCGGTAAAATCCTTTACGATAAATAATATTTTATTTAAAAATTATAACAGTAGAATCAGAATGTATTTATAATGCAAGAATAATTATCAAAACTTGAAAAACAAATTAATAGAAATACGATAATAAACGCACTGGATTTATTACGCCAAGCAAGGCGACAAGCTATATGCAAGCAAACGAAAACCTACTCCGATGACGTCATTAAAGTATTCGTCCGCCAACGGCCAATAGAAAGTGAAAATACATACAAGATATCTCCACGGAGGGATGTGAACCCCGTCGTTCCGAGAGTATCATGAAGCCAAAAACGGCGTCCTTTTTCAAATGAGTTGTACAGTAGCCATTGAAGAGTAAAGGTGTTTTATAAACAGTGTTGCATTTTTACTTTCTCCACTCTATACGTAGTATATGGAGAAAGTATTGTTTTCGTAAAAATGTTCGAATTTGAATTTTCAGTTGAATTATCTGTTTTGGTGCTCCCAGAACCCCAAAAAATTGTTTAGTGCAATTATCTGTTGGTGCTCCCTGAACCCAAAAATATTTTTAGTGGAATTTTTTGTTTTGGTGCTCCCTGAACCCAAAAAAGTGTTTTTAGAGTGGTGTCTGTCTGTCAGTCTGTCTGTATCTATACACGACCAGAGAGGACACTATTGGTTCGATTTTCATGAAATTTGGTATGTAGGTACTAAACCCTAATATCTCCAGGAGTTTTTTCATTTTTTGGAATTTTTAATTTTTAAGGGTAATTTACCCAAACCCATAAAAAACTACAAAAATGCAAATTTCTCAAAAACGGCTCTAACGATTTTGATCAAATTTTCAGTATTTATAGTGCTTAAGATGCCAAACAAAATGACACCACCCGCTTTTATCAAAACTTCGGCATTTTATAATTATGGGGAAATGTTTAAAAATAAACAAGTTTGTGTTGTCAATCTATCATCGCGGCAGCGGCCGCACAGGGTAGCACCACGGTAGCGAGCATGGCCAGTAATTCAAAGGTCGCGCAATCGAATCCCGCCTGGGACAATAGTTTTTTTATACAATTGACGTAGTTAGAATATTATTTTTTTGTTTTGTTCTAAAAAGTAGTAAAAAATAAAATGATTAAAAACAATATTATTTTGATTACAGTAAGTTGGGAGAAAGTTTGTGTCAGTTAACTGATACCGTTTATTTTTTTAAAGTTTAATGAGATAAAAAGTAAAAGCAGTGACAAAATTTCAATAGAGACTGGTATACTCTATATCAATTACCTGAAATATAAACAATTTAACTTTGAAATGAACAATAGGACTCAAATAGTGTAAATTAAAACATTTTAAACATACTTTCATCAACCAAATACTAAATTAACTGTTCCAATATTATATGAACTATATTAAACTGTTATAAATGCGTATAACAAAAATAAGGAGGTATATTCAGTACCAGCAGAGTGCCTCCCCGAGATAAATTAAAAATCCAATTAAATTAATCAATAATAGACATTTTAAAGAGACTCAAATTTTACCTATAAATGATCTAAGCCAAGGGTACATAAAACTTAGTCAAGGCAAACCCAAGTTTAAAATTAATGTAATATGTAATACTGATACTAGAAAATTTCAATAAATACGTTTATGATGATGTTGACCTTAACCCACGAACGGCCATACGACACCACAACACCAGGTTAGACGGCGCAAACGCAACAACTTCACACATTTGCAAAAATTTGCATATATTTGCATAAACGATAATTTTAACCCACTTAAAATTATCCAATCGTAATAAAACTGGCACCATTGGAAAGGAAATGAATTAAACTTCAATTTTTGTATTTACAACTTTATCGTAAAACGTATATTTACATACGTAATCATCGTTTTAAAATATGCATATCGGGCTACAGCTGTTTCCACGCGCGAATCTGCGCACAATTGTACTGTTATTTCCCACTTCTGCAACGTTTCCCACCATCTACAATAATGTTTCTTTGGCATTTCTAACGATACCGTTGGATTCGTCGTGATTTCATCTTTCTGTTGGTGTCTTCCAATCAGATGTCACAGTACAATTACTGTTTCAGTGAAGAGATACTGTAAACCCTTGCGATTGGACAGTCTCTCAACCAATAAACAGGCCATTTTGTCAACAGATATTGTAAAGTCTACGCCTTATCTCTTGGCAGATTTATTTACACCATTTTGTAGAGGAAAGTCTGTAGTTTCGAACGGTGCCAAGTAATCCAGATATAACCGGTTTTATGATTGTCTAGACAGCAGTGGAAAGTAACGTTGTGGTGAGATCGCCTAGGGCGTTTGTTCCCACGCTATTCAAATGACGCAACCTACATGCACGTGTTGACTCGGGAGTTTTTATTCGACTGATGTCTTTTTGTTATTCAGATAAATGTAACTCAAACACTTTTGTGAACTAAGGAAAGACAAGTACACCGTTCTTTTCATTGATTTATCCTCTACACTTTCTTATAATAATATTTCATTTTTGGTCAAAGCATATATTAGTAAATGACGTTACAATCTAGGCCTAGGTAGGTACCAGTTGTGTACTTGAAACATAAAAACTGTTTTTTTCAAAATAAAAAATTTGAAATTGATAAATGTTTTTATACAGTTCTATTTAGAACTAAATTACGAAACTTTTTTACGCTTACTGTTTACTATTTACTCCATGTTTACTATTTTTTATGTAGGTCTAAAGTTGAACTTTTTCCTTTCGTTACTGAACATTTTTTGTTTCTTGAGCTAATAACTTTTACAATTTCAAAATAAACTAATTTTTAGTGGCATATTTTAATTCTTTGAAGTTTCTTCTACAAAAAAGCTATTAAACACATTTGGATTGGGGTTCATTTACTATTTTTGGCGAATTTTTAAAAATATGCTTGCAAAACGCTAAAAACGGGCTGGCAAATTTTAGCTTTAACCGTGGCCGTACGTGGGTTAAACTTGTGTGTTTGAATAATTATTTCTATGTTGATGCATTAGATGCTAACAAGTAAGAACAGTTTCAGTTTTACTATAATTTTGACACCCAATTTTGGAGCATTCACAAAATTATAATATACCGGGTGTCCCACGAAGAGGTCCCTATTTTTGAATTAATATATTAGATGCACCGAACACTCTACAAACCTGAAACTCAACAGTCCTAATACACATATGTAAAAGAAATACACCCAAGTATCAGTTAATTCTGACACATTAGGACAAAATGGCGGGATATCAAAGAAATAGTACCTTTTCGTTAAAATAGTTTTATTTTCTTAAGTGTTACAACATAATTATTGAATTTTAACGATGTTACTAAGCACTAAACAATGTTAGGGAATTAAAGATATAAGTAACTCATAAATAAATTAAATCTATTTCATCCATAAACCTTATTCAAACGTTTATGGATCGCAATGCACTGATGACAACGAAATAGAAAACAGTCATACGCTTTGCTGAACAACTCTCGAGGTATCAACAACAGTTCCTCTTCGATCAACCTCATTAGTGCATCGTCTGTCGCAATGTTATGACAATAAACCTTCTCCTTCAAAAAGCCCCACAGAAAAAAGTCACAAACAGTCAAGTCTGGAGACCTTGGGGGCCAGTCCATGAAGCTGCTGCCACGACCTATAAAACGGTTAGGAAGATTTTGGTCCAAAACTGCTTTGGCCACATTAGCATAATGCGGAGGAGCTCCATCCTGTTGGAAAAAAACGTCTTTCATCTCAGGCTGAGAAAGATGAGGAACTATGTGATTGCTTAAAACTGATGCATACCTTTCTCCAGTCATTGTTTGTCGGGATATGTCATACGACCAAACACCATCCTTGGTAACAGCAGCCCAAACTGTTATACCTGTTGATTTTAATTTCTCTTCTTGTAAGATATGTGGATTTTTTGTGTTATAGTAATGACAATTATGCCTGTTTACAGTTCCTGTTCGATAAAATGTCGCTTCATCTGAAAACACGATTCCTTCATGCCATTTGCTATCTACGTCAGTCTTTTCAATTATTTTCAAACAAAATTCCAATCGTCTGTCAGGATCATCTTCAAGCAGACCGTGAACTAAATGAGTTTTATTATGTTTGATTTTGTTCTTTTTGGCATACCTTTGGACAGATGACTTCGGTATCCCTGTAGCATATTCCACCTTTCTTACTGAATTAGGAGTATTTGGAGATTCCATGAAAGCAGCACATACGATTTCTTCATTTTCTATGTTGGAGGATCTATGGTATTTTTTTTTGTATTGATCCCGTTTCTAGTAGGATAGTCTTCCACTTACGAATAGATTTCCTTGACGGTGGAACTACACCTGGGTACCTTTCCCTAAAACACCTTATTGCTTCATAATCATTTTCAAAGGCAATAGCCCAGGAACAACATTTCACTTTTTGCTCAGTTGAAAACGGCATGGTACAGAAGACACTTTACAATGCAACTTATTAACAAATGCCAATGTTTATTACCAAATATGTTCATTGTTGTGGATACACGCAGTCAGCTGATAGATTTAAAATAGTCTAAACAGCTGTAGCTGTTCCTATTCTAAATAAAAGTAGGTTTACCCTTAAAATACGATTGCTGATTTTGTTGTTTTTTGTTTTTTCGCCATTTTGTTTGGATCAGTCAGAATTAACTGATACTCAGGGGTATTTCTTTTACATATGTGTTAGTCACGACTGTAGAATTTCAAGTCTGTAGCGAGCTCTATACGTCTGTCATATCAATTCAAAAATAGGGACCTCTTCGTGGGACACCCGGTATTTTGTATAAAACAAAACCTTATTTATATTTCCCATAGTTTTCACTAAAATGTTATTTATTTTGTTTATATAAATATTGTAGGCCTATATTGTTTGTATTTTTATGGGACACCCTATATATTATAATTTTGGCTTCCACATTGTGGGCTTTTTAAGAAGTTATAAAGATATATTTTATAACGCTAATAAACTTCTCTATTTTCAAAACGAATAGGCCTAGCCTAGGCCTATATATTTTTTACTCCAAAATGAAATTTTACTATAGCAAATTGTAGTGAATAAATGATAGAATTGAACTGTTAATCAGATACGTAAATCTGTCAAATTTAGGTTAAGTTAGGCACATTGCTGAATATTAGTAGGCTATTATGTCAAAAACCACATATATCTTTGTAACATGTATAAATAACTAATTTAAATGTAAAACGAAGAGAAATGAAATTTGTGAACTTACATGATAGGCAGATAGGTCTGTCGAATATCTGGGTGTCATCGCCGAGGGGTTTTAAATTTTGGAGCTTTGGATCCTACGTATTAGGACGCCAACCCTTGCCTGGTCTGAAGAAGTGTTTCAGTTTAGGGAAACAATCCTGGTGCACACCGGCTTTGCACCCTGGACACCAGAACTTTACCCTAACTTTCTTAGCTTTTTCTTCAGCACACATTGCGCAAAGCTTGCTACAAGTAGGAAAATTTGCTAGTCTGTGTGAAGGCAGAGCTAATGGTGTAGTCACAGTAGGTGTAGCTGTAGGTGTTGTTTCAGTTGTCGGTGTTGTTATGTCAGTCATAGGTGTTGTCACAACAGTTGGATCCGTTAAATCAACCAGATTCGAAGTCCGAGGTCTGTCAGAATCATATGGGGTCAGTGCTGTAACAATGCTGAACATAAACTTTAACCGGTCCCTGGGTTGCACAAACGTTTCTTTGTACAGAATCCAGGCATTCAGTAAAGCTATGTCAACAAAGTTATAGACCACTTGCCGCCAGTGTTTTTTACAAGGCCTAGAAATAGTATAGTGGTAGATACTTTTGCCGTGGACATCAATCCCTCCCATATACTTGTACTAACTTACGCAGTGGAGTTTTATACGAGTGATACCTCTAGCACTGGTAACACTCTTGTTGAGAGCATGCGTTCCTGTGGACAATACAATAACAGTCTTCTTGCGTTCACGCTCCTGATATTTCACAAGAAGTATGTCACCTCTCCTGAAATTCATAGTAGCGGCTGGCCCACGAAGCTTAGTATCAACAAGAGTTTTACACAAACCTTTGCTGTTTCTGTTTATCGTTCCAGTCAAAAATGTATTTCTCGATAACAAGAAATCAGCAAGGGGTAACTTTGTGTAATAGTTATCAGTGAATAGATGGTATCCCTTATCTAAAAGTTCCACTTAATTCAACAGATTTACAACAACTTTATGTGTAAAAGGGTCTACACCTCCATACAAATAATATCTACCACTATATAAAGAAACATGGAGGCAGTAACTGGTCGAAGAATCACACACTTAAAATTTTTTGATGCCAAATCGTGAGTGCCGCTTGTTCGGCATGTATTGTATGAAAGTACAACGGTTTTTCATACCTATTAAACTTTCAATACATATATTTTGCCCTGGAATGAAATGCTTTTTGAAAGCATCATTCATCATCTGAACAAAAGTATTGATTTTGAAAAACGGGTTTCCCTGATTTCCACAACCATCACCCTGATCAGAAGATAAATGAAACATAGTCATAATAAGCTGAAAACGTCTCAGGGACATATTTTTAGAATAAAAACTAGTGTACTGCCTGATGTCAGTACTCCAGTAATGTGTGAGATTTTTGCGATCAGATAGCCCCATGTTTATCAGCATGCAACAAAATCTCTTCATCTCGTCTACTGTTACGTCTACCCAAATACTGATTCTGGATTGAGGCCTGAGCAATCCAGCTTCATGTTTGTAGCGTAACACAACTTGTGCAAACTTATTGGTTTCGGAAACCATAAGATTCCACACATCTGTTGTCATAAACAGAAATAAAAAATCAATTGGGTGCTTGCAGTTGTTAATATTTCTAGGCCCTGTATTAGTTACCTTAAATTCTGGACATAAGTCTTTCTCTGGTTCTGGAGGATCTACCCATACCCATTGCTGCTGTAATTGTCCGTCATCTTCTAAACTAGGCCTAACTCGTCTTGGTTGTGTTTGTCGTCGAGGTTGTCTGGGACGTCTTTCTACTCGTCTGTCAGCTACAGGTGGAGGTACATGAGGCCTAGACGATGGTCTGGGTTGTGAAAAGTCGTCCTTGTTAGGTTGTTGGGCAAGAAGAAAGTTGTCTTCATCCGAAGCATCCAAATCGTCAAAATTTGGCACATAATCATCCGAGACAACAGACAAATCATCTAAAGGATGATTTTCCTCAGATGATGAGTCGGTTGAACACTCATCTGCAGGAATATCATCATTTATAAAATTTGTCAGCTTTCTCAGACGACTAGGCCTAGGGATTGTTGTTATTTCGACCTGGTCCCACCCATCTTCGTCATCAGAAATGTCGGATGAATCCTGGGTTCATTTCCAACATCCGATCAATTTCTGATAACCTTTCAATTACTCTATCTGCCATTTTATCAATATTATTTAGGCTATAAAAAGTTTATAAAATAATAGTTTATACAATTTATTTAGCCTAGGCTATCTGCACAAAATAAAACAAAACTCACTATTTAGAACACGCTATTTTCAACACTTTATAAACATAATTTAACTAAAAAACACAATAACACATTCTACACTTATTTATTTATAACTGTAACACGATATAACACAGTTTTATAAACTATAAACACTTTCAATTCAGTAAAATATCAAGAGAAAAAATACTTGCATCTAATTGCTATCTAACTGGCTTGGAAAAGGGCGACCTTAAACTCCTAAAAAAGCTTGTTTCTCAGTTCAGTTTGTAGCAACCTAATATGACTAAATTACGGTATTTGAACTGCACATAGACTTTTAAAACTATGGCATTTTATCTTTAAAACGGTATATTACCGGTACACATCTTAGGAATAAATCGATTTCTGATAGTAAAATTAGATTTAAAAAATGCTTCCTTATTGGCCCAATCTTAGACCAATGACAAACCATTATTCTAAATTCTATATCTCAGAACCTAATGTAGTCACAGATGATTTAAAAATACCACTTGAAAGATAAAAGTCTGATGAATCCAATGCTGTGATAATTAACAACTTTACTGTGAGGAGTTGCAGACCGTTGAAAATGATGAAGTTTTACGTTCTTAACGTCGCCATGACGCACAGAAGATAGATGTAATTTTGAAACAATGATTACGTACGTAAATATACGTTTTACAAAAAAGTTTTAAATACAAAAATTAAAGTTTAATTCATTTGATTTCCAACGGTGCCAGTTTTATTACGATTGGATGATTTTAAGTGAATTAATTAATTGAAAAAGCAAATTTATGCAAATTCTCGCTAATTGTCGAAACGGCTGCATCTTGTGCCTGAGAGAACGTCACTTTGGGCAGTATGGCACTGTAAGGGTTAACGTTTCACCTTTGTCTATTCTCTTAAGAGCTTCCAGCTTTTATATTTAATCGAACAAACTTTCTTTAACTATTAGAACTCATATTAATTTGTAAAAATAAAATAGCACACAGACACTTCTACTTATTAAATGAAATGTTTCACAATAAACTAGTCTGGGAAAACAAATGTAAACACAATCTCATCCACAATACAGTAGGGAGGGGGACTGGGTTATTTTTAGACATGCCCCACCTTAGTGTCGAGCGACCTTGTAAGAGAGGGGCAGGGAATATGGCAGTGCCGGGAAAAGTTTGTTTCCATGTTATTTTTGTATATACAGTAGAACTTGGATAATTCGAACGTTTTTAATTCTAAATTACCGTTAATCCGAAGTTTCGGTTCGGTCCCTTAAACTTTATATGATATCAATGTAAAAAAACTATGGATAATTCGAAGTCAACTTCTCTAATTCGAAGTTTTTTTTCAACACTAAAAATAAAATCTTGTGCTGTGAAAGGGATCGCTGGATAAAAAGGTCACTGTCTGGTAGAAAGGGTGCAGGACATACGTGTTTGTACACGTATTGTAATTCTAGACGCAATACTGGTTTCCAAGAATTATGCCTTCCGAGAATTCTCTAGGTACCGATACTGTAGTTTGTCGTTAATGCTCTGCCCAATCTCTGTCAGTTGTTTAATCTCGACAAAATCTTTTGTAAACAGAACAATCATATTGTTTATTGACACTTGTACTGCGTAAAACGCTAACCCACTTATATGAACAACGTTACGGTTATTTTTTCCCTCCGAACATGACTTTAGTTGTACAGGCAATGGATCAGGGCATTATAAAAAATGGTAAACATTTATACCGGCGACTTATTGTACAAACGCTCTTGACAGATTCATTGGAAAACAAAAATTTAAAGATCGGTATCCTTCAAGCAGCAAGAATGTATGCACAAGGATGGTCACATTCAATGCTTTTTGTGGCTCGAATTACACGGAACCTCGGATTATCGAGACTCGAATTACCAGAACTCTACTGTATATATAAATTAATGAATTTTTTGTATCATTTCCAAATGAACTGAAACATATAGAAACGAAGTCTTGCCCTCCTTCGACCAACCGTTTTCAGGAGTTGGTTGAGTGTAATAGCTCTTATTTTCTTCAAAAATTCGGCTAAATAGAACTATAAAATAAATCTATACAATAAATAATATTATCTTAAACTAACTTTCATTTGAAATTTCTAAGATATTCTAAAAAATCCAAGTAAATGTTTAAATTACTCATGAATTCATCTTTTAGTTCATACTGACCGGTTATAAATGGCAACTCAGAAAACCAGGCTGTAGGGTACACAATATCAGTGACACCCTTTTCTTTTATAAGTTCCAGAGCCGGAGTTTTAAATGCGATGTCAAAACAGATGAATGTGCCGAATTTCACACCAAAATCAGTTTCAAATACACTCAATTCAGGTTTGGCTGTGATGTTGAACTCAGGTTCGATGTAGAGGTTGAACTTTCTATACCTGAAAAAATTTATTTGAATTTCAGTTGCTGACATTACAAGTAGAATTAACAGTGCAATGAATAAAGTTGTTTAGTTCATACTTTGCGCAAACACAGGTTTGTCTGTTGTTACAAAATGAATTGTTAGGTAATTTTGTTACACAAAAACAATATTGATAAATATTTAACAATATAAGAATTGTATTAGCACACACAATTAGGTCAAAAACAATGTTGATAAATATTTAACAATATAAGAATTGTATTAGCAGACAAATTTGGGTAATATCACAGTCAAATAGAGTAGATAGTAAGGTAATTAGAATTTTTTTCCTTCGCTTACACACTTCCTCAGCAACGAATATTTAATTATATTACAAGTGAAAAAACATAGACCAAGACCGGGAGTTGAACCCGGGACCTTTACGTTTCCATCGTAATGCTCTGCCAACTGGGGTCATTGTTATTTCATTGAATCTAAATGTAAACAAGCCTAGCTTAGAACCAAAATTAACCATAACTTATCATTATATAACCCACAAGATTTTGGGATATATAGTAATTAGAAATTACAAATAGGTCAGGACCATGATGTTATACTTAAGTAATTACCAGAAACCCAAAATTAAGTTGTATTAATTAAAAATCACCATTGTAACATTTCATTTCATTTTTTTATTAGTCCTGTAGATAGTACAAATATACTACATAAGACATGTCATATGGTATTGAATACATATCTTCTCTTAAATTAACTCCTCAACAAAATAGCACACAATAAATCCCTTAAATACTTCAAAACAGAAAACAATTATTATTGAATAATATAAATAATTAAAAACTAATTTACAAAAAATAATTATCTTTAAAAACACAGAATAGTCATCAATTAAAATACAGTAGAGTCCCGATATTTCGAGTTGAATGGGACCGAGAGTACCTCGGATTGTGAAAAACTCGAATTACCCGGAATATGTACAGGTTAAGATAAAATTACTATTTATAGTCCTCGTATCTCCGAATAAATTAAAGTTTTATTAAATATACACTATTTTGTGTTAAACACTGAGGTAAAAAAGTAATTTTATACATAGTAAAAAATAGAAACTTACTTAATAAAGAAATCATAAATAGCTTTTTGTTTTACTACACTGCAACGTTTACGAGCTGCCATGTCACGCCAACGACGGAGTAATACGGTATCGGCTGCAGTAGCTTCGGGTTGTTGTTCAACGTAGCGTAGCGCTACATCCAAAGCTGTGAATCCCTCGCTATGAATCATATCAGGTTGAGCGTCTTTTACAATTTCTTCATCACTTTCATCAGGTGATGTTGCGTTTCTGACTCAGGTGAGATTTCAATGATTGTGTTTTCTGTTATCTCGAACTGTTCGTCCTGACTTATCTATTCAGAAATGTCAGTTTGGTTTGTTACATCACAAACAGGTAGATTTTTCAGTAAATTACACAATGGTATGTCATCATCCTCATCATAACTGTCATCGTCGTTTTCACTTTTATTGATTAAGATTTTATTCTACGATTTTACTAGAGTCTGAGGTGTGATTTCATTCCAAGCCTCAGCAACCCAATAAATCACATCCTTAACACTTTGAACTCTGAGCCCGAGTATAGGTCGGGCCAAGTTCGCGGCGCCAGCTACCGAAGCCCGAGTATATCTCGGGTCACTCTATTTAATTCTATAACTCAGCTTAGTCGGCATATATTTGGGTTTAGGCATTCTCATCATGTTTATTAGTTGTTTTAGTTCGTATGTCTTTGACCTTTGGAATTTTTCTAACACTGGCCAACAAAAATATTATATAAATATCAGATGGTGTCTGATCAGCTGTGTGCATCCTGCAATCGACGTTTGTCAGCTTAGCGATGTAACTCGATGACGATGTGTATTTCCATTAGTTCTGATTGGGTTGTAAGTTTTTTTTATTTATTAGTGGTTTTTTATTGACGCAAAGTTTATAGTTCGTAAGTGTTTTTTTAGTGTTTGTAAAGTGTAAATAAAGTAATTGTTGTAAACTAAAGGACTATGTAGCTATTTTTTTTTTTACAATTTTTCATAATTTGTTAACATTTTGTATTTTTAACCCTTTAAGGAGTATTGACGTTCTGGACATCATTTTCTCAGAGCTGTTAGGGAGTAAGGATAAAATAACAAAACAAGTCAGTAAAGAGTAAAAAATTTGTTTTTGCTTTTTTATATAATTCATTTAAATTATGTCTTTTACATAATAAAAAATAAGTATTATACTGAAAATATCGTTAAAAACATTTTAAAATTTTGTTTGTGTATGAAAGTCTTCAAAACATGGAAATACACAAAATGCCACACTGCATTCTTCGCACTGAAAGGTTGTGTCTTTCCTTTTCTTTTCATTGCATGAAGAATGCGCGCACACGTAGCATCGTTTTTGGCTTTTCCTTTTTTGACCTTCGGGTGTCGGCAGTGGGCGTGGAAAATGGCGGCCGGTGAGACGGAGTGGGTGGTTGTCATCGGTTGCAGCCAATGGGCGCGCTACTCTGGGCGCGGAGGCGTTTGTTCTTCCTTCTCTTGGATTGTGGTGCATTTAAAATATTTGCCTAATTAGGCTTAGTCGAAATTCAGAAAAAGTTGTTTTCTTGCCTGATTGGATAGTGAACATGTGGAAGGCGTTGAGAACAACGATATCAATTAGGTGAAAGAACAACTTGCGATACCATTTAGTTGTCTTTCTTGTACTGTCATTGAATGATATCATCATGTCACTTTTGTCGACTGCTCCCATGTCTTTATTATATTCAATTACTAACTTAGGCTTGTCTACAGTTTTTCCAAACTTAGTTACTGGAATCATATCGTGCTTGTGGCGGCGATCACACCATCTTATTCATAGCATGTCTTTCTGGCTTCTTACCTCACAATCTCCTCGCTTCATTTTTTTAGGAAAACATGGAAGGTTTTTCCTGTTTGTTCTGACTGTTCCACATGCCCCTGTTTTATTTTCTAGTAGCCATTTATATAACTCTGGACTACTATACCAATTGTCCAGGAACAGCACATGATTGTGCCCTAATTAAGGCTGTATCAGCAACCTAACCACTTTAGCTGACGCTCCAATTTCTGTATTTTCCGATGCAACCAAAGTATTTTTGCCAGTGTACACAATAAAATCGAGGACAGTGCCAGAACTGCTGTCACACAAAACATACAGTTTTATACCGAACCTTTTGCGCTTAAAAGGTATGTACTGTTTGAAGGACAGTCTACTCTTCCAGAGCATGAGACTTTCATCAATAACAAGATTTTGCTTGGGGGTAAAAGATGATGCAAATTTTCGTCGTAAAGTCTCAATGACTGTACGAATTTTGAACAGTTTGTCACCGCCTCCAGCAAGTGAGTTGTCGTCAAAATGTAAAGCACGTAATAATAACAGAAACCTATCCTGGCTGAATACGCTAGCAAAAATGGGTGTGCAAATCAGTGGGTCAGTGCTCCAATAAAGTTTCCAAGAATTTTTTTTGCAATTTGGCATCAACAATATGACACCAATAAAACAATACAACTCATCGGGATATGTATTTACCCACCGTCTAAGTTTTGAGATGCCTTTAGTTCGGCTTCAGTGTTCAAAAGCTGCTGAGCGTACTTATTTGTTTCAAAGGCAATGTGTGAGGCATAGTCGAATAAGTTGTGGAAACAATCAATTTCCTTTCCACTCTCTCCCTCTTCATCAAGGTGAAGACCAGATTCTGACTCATTAAAAGAAAAAAACTGTAGGTTCGAATACATCACTATGTTTCCATTTACAAATAGGGCAGAAAGTTGCATCACTTACTGGTAATGTAGGCTCTTGTACAATTTCCTCCAATGAAGATGAATCAATGCTATTGGTGTTAGGCCCCCCATACACGTAACGATCGGTCGTACAATCTGGTCTGAAACGACCAGATTGTACGACGGATTGGAACGTTAATGGGGATATCGGCATACATCGTAAACGATATCGGATTGGATGAAAATTTCATGAGATGCGACCAACGATCTAGGCTACCTGTCCCTTCCTCTTACTCCCCTCGCCCTGCAAAGCGGGGAGGGTTTGTTTGTTGTTATCATATTTTGGCCTGAGGCTCCAGGCTCTTATCAGTTGTCAATGTTCAGTGTTCAGGTGTCTTTCTGTGAGTGTCACAAGTGCATTGTATTGTTTGAAGGTGTATTGTTTGTATCTTATTCGATGGCGTGTTGGAACAGAGACAACACTTTGGACTTTATTGAGTTGTATAGGGGGTTTGAGGGCATATGGAAGGTCAAGAGTAAAGAGTACCACAATAAACAAAAACGGGAAGCCGCGTATGTCAAGTTGCTGACCTTTGTACAGCGGATCGAACCGAAGGCTACGAAAGAAACAGTGTTAAAGAAAATTAACAATTTCCGTACTGTTTTTAGGAAGTTTTACTGTTCTCGAGCATACACACTATCACTGCGATTGCTTCCAGTTCTTCAATTGAAGACATATTTGATACACAGCACAACACAACCTTCCTTGTTCACAAGAACTACCTGACTGAGTTGAGGAAAAGCGGCGGAGTGGGGAGATCGCTGCGATGGATCGTTCAGACAAATCGTAACATGTGTAGGGACAGCGTCGATGCGATCAGATCTGAAGCGATCTGATCTGACAGATCCATCGTGCGATCGATCGTTACGTGTATGGGGGGCCTAAGATGGGTAAAGTATGTCCTCAGGTGAAGTTTCTTCAAACGCATTATTTACAAAACTATCAAATTCGTCACCACTGTAGCCAAACAAATCTTCGTCTGAATCAAAAATCTCGTCACAATTGTCCGTAATTTGATCTCCTTCACTAAATTCATACACTAAATGTCTGATATCGTCGCTGGCTAAATTTTGTTCCATTATAATACAACAAAACTATATACAATATTTACAACTAATATAAACACAATGTACATAAACTAACGCAATGCAAGTGACAAACAATAACTCAGAATGGTATAGAGCAAACGCATAGGTATACGGCTGAGAGCAGAATGAGGAACATCAATAACTTTACGCAAAAAATAAATCCGCGCCAAATCAATCTTCACAAACAGCTGCCAGTAGTAAAAAACCACGCCATTCCTTTTCCAGACAGCTGATACCCTCTGCTGCCAAGCGGCTGACACCCCTCCACCGCCAGACTATCCTCCCCCCGCACCAGACAGCTGATACCCCTCCCTTAACAGACAGCTGATACAATGCTCCAGTCACCACAACAAACCAAAAACACCAATTCACATAATTACTCTACCTAAACTAAAAAGCATGTTGTCTTCGTAAATGACGTTCCAGAACGTCCGTCGTTACTCCTTTTCACATAAACAGAAAAAGACGTTCCGGAACGTCAATACTATTTACGCGCAAAAACCTGTAGCCTACTGTACTCGTCAAAGGGTTAATAAACCTTTGAAGTATTTACATTTACTTAAAGCTTATTCTTTTGCCTTTAAAATGATATATAATATGTTATACTTTTAAATAAGGTAGGTAACAGATTTTTTTTTTTTAAATACTACCAAAACCCCCAGGTAGCTACGCAGGACAATGTGTTTTAAGGGTCCAGGGTTCAAACTGTTAACTGTAACTTTTTTAAGAAAATCTGTAACACTTCCCTCGCCTTCATTTGTTTGAATAATAAACTGTAGCAGACGGCGCCTGTACATTTCTTCAAACACTCAAGTACACCTTGGTCCATAGGCTGTAAGAGGCTTGTCACATTAGGCGGTAAATAACATTGTGCGTATTCCATCGCATTTCAGTTCCTGTTCGTCTGGGTGCGAGCACACATTATCCAAAACTAAAATCGCTCTACAAGGTAAATTATTTTCTTTTAAATACTTTTTTGTTTCAGGCACGAATTTATCAAAAAACCAATTTTTAAATATGGCTTGGTCCATCCAAGAATTTTTTTGGCTTGCGTAATGCA
>JAGFPH010009121.1:32385-49596 GCA_018207615.1 Philaenus spumarius
CTATAAATAGTAGTTTTATCTTAACCTCTACACATTCCGTGTATTTCGAGTTTTTCACAATCCGAGGTACTCTCGGTCCCATTCAACTCGAAATATCGGGACTCTACTGTACATCTAAAGGGTATGTCTATAAATAGTTTCCAAGGTGGACATTTATAGAGAAAACACCCTGAAGGTGAATTTATAAGGTATTCTACAAAAACTGACTAAGACTAGACCTATAGGATTACCAAATCAAGACAGTTGAATAACAAAAGTACTTACTTTGTAATAATTTTACCGTTACGATCAAACACAACGTTAGAGTTGTAGAACAGAGATTGATCAGAAGGACAACCAGGATCTGAAGGAACGCATTTCGCTATTTCATCGATGTTGATTACTAAATACAGATTAGCTTCTCTCGCTGCACATGATAGTCGTTTCAAAACCTGCGGGAAAAAAATTAATATATTAGTGGGCTAGATATATCAGTCAATAAAGAAATCAGAGATAGCTAGGCATATACTTCGTTGCTTCTCGTCTGTAATGTATGTGATACAAAAACGAGAAGTAAATTTTAAAATAACCTAAATAGTATTATGTACGTTAAAATGTAATAATATTATATAATTTGTAAAGAGATTTAATAAATGATCAAAATTGGAAAAATGTAGTTCTTTGAAATAGTATTTTTTAATCATACAAGAAATGTCATTTAAAACAAGACTGTTAATTCACTTCATAAACAAACCTCTCAACCTCAGTCGTAAGTGCTTGCGTGGTGGCTTTAAATGTGTCTGAACTCGTACAACAAGAGCAGCAAAAAATTGTCTGTGCTTTTCACTTGATTGTATACATCACCATTTAGTTTGATTGTGTTTCCTGTTGTATACCGGAAAAATGTTAAGTAGAACAACTTAGTTAAATTTTACAAAATGCCAACAGATTATTTTTTCAATTGCTTACCACAGCTTTCCCTGTCTTGTGAACTTGTTTTTGAGTAAAAAAGTAAGAACATGGTAACGATCGATTGTTAGATGTTTACTTGGTGGAAGTTAACATTTTTTCATACATATTTGTTTTCGCCATTCCGACTATTGATTTTATTATAATAATATTACGACTTACCGTCACAATAGTCTAATTTTCCTTTTTTTTCTTTCTACGGCCGTTTCGGTTATTCAACCATCATCAGGATTGCTGGGTAGTTCCCGTTGTCAATATTTAAAATACATAAAAAGATATACACATACACAAAACACAACACATAACTTTCACTGTGCATCTTTTTCTGTCCCATGTAGTAGGCCTACTGTCAAGATGCGTACTGTACATTTTGTCTAACCTGTATCGGAGGTAGGTGGGAGGGATTCTTATCTAAACTAGATATTATTGTGTCATAGATTATATTAGAGTCAAAGTTTAGTTTCTCGTTCAACAATGAACTAATATCATTTTTTAGTCTGTTTATATATTTCAAACTCTTCTAGTGCGTTCATTAATTTCCCTTTTTACAATGATGCAATATTGTTAATGATTTTTCAATGACGGAATATTTGTGATCGGCCTCAATTAAATGTTCTGTAATTTCGATTCGACTTTTTCTGGATTAGCCGACTGTGCCGCTGTTGGAATGTGCTCTTTAAATCATTTCTTAAAAGACCGGCCTGTTTGTCCTATGTATTTTTTTGTACAATCTGAGCATGACAATTCATAAATACCTGTACTGTCGAATTTGTCATCGTGTCTTTTCTTTATAGTTATGGTGCTTCGTAGATTATTTTTTGTTTTATAAGCAATGATATATCCCTGTTTTTTTTTTTAATATATTCCCAATAATATGTTCCAAATCTCTGTTATAGTCTAGTACGACGTATTTAACTTTTTCTCTGTTTCTTTTGTTTTTATTTTGGTGATTGTATTCTTGTTTTTTATACAATCTGTCAACAATATTTGAGTTATATCCATTTTTGACGGCAATGTTTTTTATAATATTTAGTTCATCTTGAAAATCATTATGGTTTAATGGTGTGTTTCTCAATCTGTGTATAAGGCTATTATATGCTGCTAGTTTGTGCGATATCGGATGATTTGAGGTAGCGTGGATGGTGTGATCAGTCTGTGTGGGTTTCCTGCAAATCTTGAACTGGTGTTTTTCATTTAATTTTGTTATTGTTACATCGAGGTAATTGATGCTATTATTTGTTTCTATTTCAGTTGTGAATTTTAAATTTGGGTGAATATTATTTAAGTATACTGCGAATTTGTTGATTTGTCTTTTTGTGCCCTGGTATAAAACTAATATGTCGTCTACATATCTATGGTAATATCCTATATTTTTAAGATGTTTGTTGCTATCAGTAATTATATTATTATTTTCAACATGATTTAGAAATATTTCCGCCATGATGCTTGAGAGTGGGCTTCCCATGACTAAGCCATTGTTTTGGCTGTAATATTCATTATTAAACTGGAAATAATTTTGAGATAAACATATGCTCAGTATATTGGATAATTCTGTAATTTGATTTTCGCTTAAACATTTGTTGTTCTTTAATATTTTTGTTAATATGGCTATGGTTTCTTTTACAGAGATATTTGTGTATAGATTCGTTATGTCAAATGATACCAGATTTGATCCGGGTTTTATCTGTATATCTTTTATTTTTGTTATAGATCGTACCTGTTTTTAAGACTGTAATTTTTGTTAAAATTCATTTTCATACGGATTATTTTATCTAGAGTTTTTGCTATTCTGTAGGTTTTTGCACTCTTGAAATTAACAAGTGGTCTAATTGGATGGTTGGGTTTATGTATTTTTGGTAATGATGTTAGTATAGGTGCGTAAGGGTTTATCATTTTGTTATATTTTTTGTCATCCTTACTTAATAAAAATTTTGATGCATTAATTACATTCTTAATTTGTTGGTTGTAAATTTGTGTTGGGTCCTTTTTCAATTTAACTATATCGTTTTCATTAAAAAACTGTATTGTATTTTTTACATAATCTGTTTTGTTCATAATTACAGTTGTACTGCCTTTTTCAGCTTTTGTTATTATGACATCATTAGTTTTGGTTTTGTGACGAATTTTGGATGCAATCATTTGATCATTGTATTTGGTTAGATGCTTAGATTTGTTATCAATCTTCCTGATGACAGTATTTACTTTATCGTTTATTAATACTCGAATACAGTTTTGTTTATCTTTGGGTAAAGACTGGATAGCGGACTCTGTACTTATAAGAGCGTTCTTTAGGTTGTTCTGTTTACCAACTACGTTATGTTTAAGACCTTTATTCAATAGATCAATCTCTTGATTATCAAAGTTTAAGTCCGTCAAATTCATGATATGCGGGTAAAATGTGTGTTTGCATGGGATAGGTTCGGTTTGTATTAGTTTCCCCTCCCTCAGATTAATCGTGTTCCTTTTCCTTGTTATTTCTGGTTTTATTTGGTTCTCAATTTCTTGGAATAATGAACTAATTTTCAGCGTTGTGTACAGTGCCCGTTAATTCTAAATGGGTTCTATATAATAATTTGATCGGCTTCAATTAAATGTTCTGTAAATTTCAATTCGACTTTTTCTGGGTTAGCCGACTGTGCCGCTGTTGGAATGTGCTCTTTAAATCATTTTTTAAAGGACCTGCCGGTTTGTCCTATGCATTTTTTTGTACAATCTGAGCATGACAATTCATAAATACCTGTACTGTCGAATTTGTCATCGTGTCTTTTCTTTATATTTAAGGTGCTTCGTAGATTATTTTTTGTTTTATAAGCAATGATATATCCCTGTTTTTTTAATATATTCCCAATAATATGTTAAAAATCTCTGTTATAGTCTAGTACAGAACATTATAGTCTAGTCTGAAATTTACAGAACAGTTAATTGAGGCCGATCACAAATATTCCGTCATGTAAAAATCATTAACAATATTAAATCATTGTAAAAAGGGGAAATTAATGAACGCACTAGAAGAGTTCGAAATATATTAACAGACTAAAAATGATATTAGTTCATTGTTGAACGAGAAACTAAAATTTGACTCTAATATAATCTATGACACAATAATATCTAGTTTAGATAATTTTGAATCTCTCCCACCTACCTCCGATACAGGTTAGACAAAATGTACAGTAAGCATCTTGACAGTAGGCCTACTACACGGGACAGAAAAAGATGCACAGTGAAAGTTATGTGTTAAGTGTTGTGTTTTGTGTATATTTATATCTTTTTATGTATTTTAAATATTGACAACGGGAACTACACAGCAATCCTGATGATGGTTGAATAACCGAAACGGCTGTAGAAAGAAAAAAGGAAAATTAGACTATTGTGACGGTAAGTCGTAATATTATTATAACATTTTTTCATTTAAAAAGTTAGTATAGGAGAAGAAACAAGTATTTGAAGTAAACTAAAGTGGTTCGATGGAATAATAAGAACAAATTATTATATTGATAACGAACATCGAAAAAATCATGTGTGTATGATGCGGTTAAGCCAGGAAAAATAACATAAACTAGGCCTAACTTACAATTGTGATGCTTAGCTGGTTATCAGAATCAGCTGTTTTGTCTGTTATTTTATGAAGTTGGTTGCTATGGTAAAAATTAATTTTTGTAGGTCATGGCTTTATAAGTTTCTTACATACATGATTTTTCCATACAAAACGCTTAAACAAAATTAATGAAAGCTTTTTGATCACATTCATGGCTGTATAAGCTAATATCCCATTTTTCCTGCACGGAAAACATTTTTTTTTTTTTTTAAATTATACAAACAAATACTTAGCAGTGTTTCCATTTCTTTGAAATTGAATTATCACTTATCTATATTTTTTTGTTAAACTAGATAGAGGACCCAGCAATACTTCGCTATTGCTTAATTTAATTTTAAGGATAGTTGTTCCAATTTATTACATTGACATAAGTAATCGAATTGCAAATGGGTTTTAAGCCACTTAAGAATAATACTACACAAATTTAGGTTCATAGTTTTTACGAAGTTAGTGCAATTTTTATTGTATATGGGTAGGTAGCTACCCCATTTTAATCTCTTTGATTGTAGTAACCATATTATGTTCTCCAAAAAATCCTAGTAATATATGTGTAAATTGTGAAATTTTGGTGAAATTAGTTGAGCAGTTTTTGAAAACATAGAAAAAGTAAATGTATTGATTATTTTTGAATTTTAAGAATAGTTATTATATTGCATCCCTTTGACTTGAGTAGCTAATCAAATTTCAAATGGTTTTTTAAATCACATAAAATAATATTAAATAATTTTAGCTTGTAGGATGTTAGTTTAATTTATATTTATTGTATAGGGGTAGCAACCCCATTTCAATCCCTTAGAATGTAGTAATTGTAGCGTCTAAACATCCTTCGTAATGATAGACCTATGGATAAACTGTGAAATTATTAGTGAAATAGGACAAATAGTTTTTGAATCTATAGAGGACAGAGAAAAAAAGAAACAAACATTCGTGCAATACATTTCTTGAATATTGTGCAAAAATAAAAATAGGCTACATCAAACTTACCAATTTAACGTAATTTTTAAACAACGCCAAATAACTAATGTAGGCCAAGTAACAATGGACAGTGAACATATTTTATTATTTTTTTCTAACCCCTTGTATATTTTTGAAAAGCCGATTACATTGTTTTAACTTCAATTTGGTTCATATTAAGCTATACCGTACGCGCTTTACGTACCCGTACGCGCTTTACGTACAATTGCTAAACCATCAAGTATTTTACAGTTAAATGCGTGGCACAACTCTGCATTCATTTTATTCGTGTAATTGTAGGCCTAAATGAATTGACGTCGTGAGCATTTATGTACTTTATTTACATCTTGTTGATTCATATTTTCAAATAAAATACTTGCTAAATCATACACACATGTGAATGAACTGGCTTTTAAAGAAATATTTTATTAATAGCTAACCCCGACAGGCATTGTCCTGTACAAATTTCAATAAATTTGTTTGTGATCGTTTTGTGAATTTGTGATAAGCTGTTAAAAAATAGTAAAAATGATAAAAAAACGTATTTCTCAGTTATTATTTTATGTATTAACGATTGGAAATGGTTATTCAATTTGAGGAGTACATTTTAGAAGGATGGTGATTGGAAACTTTACATGCGAGATGAATTCTATCGGCAGTACAAATGCTTGAAATGTGCGATGTATATGGAATGTGATCGACTTGGAACCATGCGGTTTTGTTCCAAAATTTAAGTAATAATCGAATTAAGTAAGATTTTCAAATAAACAGTCAAAAGACAGAAATGCTTTAATTTGAGTGGTTTGCCATGACATCACTGTTTGCTTCATTGCAATGCTTTATGATAAACAACCTTTTTTTGTTTTATTATCTGGAGTGTAAACAAAGCTGATGGTTTTCCGACATGGGAACAGGCAAATGTTTACATTAAGTACATATATCCATATGTTAAGTCATTTGGATCTAAATGTTTGACTTATATTACAGTAAACCTTTTGTTTGTTTTACCTAATCTAAACAAACTGATAGTTGTGAAGAATAATTACCTGATTATAATTTAGCCAAATTGGATATTTACAATAGTTAACTATGTATCCATATATGTTAAGACATTTGGATCTAAATGTTTGACTTAAAATACAGTACACCTTTTGTTTGTTTTACCTAACCTAAACAAACTGATAGTTGTGAAGAATAATTACCTGATTATAATTTAGCCAAATTGGATATTTACAATAGTTAACTATGTATCCATATATATTAAGACATTTGGATCTAAATGTTTGACTTAAAATACAGTAAACCTTTTGTTCGTTTTACCTAATCTAAACAAAGTGATAGTTGTGAAGAATAATTACCTGATTATAATTTAGCCAAATTGGATATTTACAACAGTGTGAACTATGTACCCATAAGGGATGGGTCGATTCTCGATTCCAAAAGTCGATTCCACCGATTCTCGGCACTGGAATCGGCATCAAGTCGATTCCGTGAAAGTCGATTCCGTGAAAGTCGATTCCGATTCCATCGATTCCGAGCTCGGCCACCACCAATCTCTGCAAATACGTTCGGTACGCCGATTGCCGCGGCCCCGGTTTATATTTCCTCGTTATATTAGTCGTTACATCCCATTTCATTCCAATATGAAGTATTCAGAGAATCTACACTGCACCAAAGTAATAGAGTAGCCGAAGTAGCCGTACCGTTACTTCTAGCCGTTAGTAGTGATTACTAAGTGTGTTTGCAAACTAGGGATGGATCAATACCGATACCTATCAACAAAAAGCTGAATGTTCATGGAAGAAATTAACGCCCGAACACAATTAGCAGTAATTTCATGAAATATTGCTGTTAAAACGTAATTTAATATAATACAGTGAGTTTTCACGAAAGATGATGAAACTCGAATACAATTAGGCAAAATGTATGAAATATCGGTTAAAAAACATAATTAAGTACCACAGTGAATGTCCGCAAAAAAAAAATCGTTGCCCGAATACAATTTGTGCCAAATTTATGCCATTGGTGAAATATTATTTAAAATAAAATGATGAATGCCCGCAAAAGAATGCGACATCCGAATATTATTAGCGCTAACTTCATAAAACGCCTGCATTTGATCGCAATTATACAACAGCGTATGTCCGCGAATAAACCTACTCCTGAGAACAATGGAATGTCCGTATAAGAAATTGTTACCCAAATACAATTAACCTAGTCCAATTTAATAAAAACAATACGTTAAATACAATATCGTTAAAACATAATTTAAGTACCACAGTGAATGCACGCAAAAAATCGATGCCCGAATACAATTTGTATCAATTTTATGACCATGAACTACCATTGGTGAAATATTATTTAAAATAAAATGACGAATGTCGTCAAAAAAATATGACGCCGGATATTATTAGCGCTAATTTTAGAAAACGCCGGCTTAAACCTTAATTTAAATTTCAACGTCTAAGGTTCGCAAAAATTTAATTTAGATGACAGTTGTAAAATTCGGAAAAAGTGGAAATTAAATGCAACTATTTTCAGGAATTAATAACAAGTAAAACAAAGGCATTCCGTTGGGACTCCTACAAAAATCATAAATCACGGGTAACGTAAGTCCCAAAATTGTAGAAAATGTTTTACCCGACCTAAAACAAATAGAATTATTACTTTAAACTTTCGTTACCGATCTATAAAATGTGTTAGTTTTCGTCACAATAGACACCCTAATTCTATAAATAAACACGATAAGAAATGAATCCATAACTGGTTGACCTTGAGCCTACCTGACTTGACTTCCTGTGTACAAATAACAGTCTACGCATGAACAAAAATAAAACAAGAAGCGTTTACTTCAAAGCTAATAATTGCCTAAACTTTTTAGTGGGGAAAATGTCTACTTACATCAAATTAAGAATGTTTAACATTTTCCCTATTAATATTTATTTTATATGGATTTTCTGTTCTTGAGTTGTCCTTAAAAAGGTAAACCCCTATTCTCCCAGTTATAATCTGTCACTCATATATCACTGAGGATGATGACTTTGTCATTGAAACGCGTTTGATAAATAAACCTATGTGAGTGAGAATAGTGTTATTTAAATTTTTTAAATATAAATTCCTTCTCACCCGTCAAGCTCAAAGTGTATTTTATAAGAGCTTTAAATAATTGCAGAGATGCGATGGAGCCTTAAATAATTGCGGATATGCGTCGGAGCCTTAAATAAATGTGGGAATGCAACTGGTGTCTTAAATAGTTGCGGAGGTGCGACGGAACAATAACTAATTGCAGAGATGCCTTAAAAAAAAGTGTGTCCATGTGATAACGATGACGAGAGTTTAATCATTTTTCACCATGCAAAAAGTGCCCAACGCGCCTAAAGAAGTTTTCACTTCAAAAATGATAGTTGTGAAGAATTAGCTTGATTCTAAATAAGCCAATTTTTTGCAAAATAACCGTGTTTTTGTTCATTGTAGGCCTAACATAAAATTATGTTCAGTTTTTTATCAAAATAAGTAGGTAGTTTAATTTATGACAACCGATGAGTTGAATTGAATTATAGCCTAATACATTAAGCATATTTTGTTGATTTTTGTTTGCTTTTAGTTTGACAATCCAACCTAAAAAAGCTGTAGGTTTTGAAGAATAATAAACTCATTATAAATATAAATGCTAAGTAAAGTTGCTATGGTAATGAATGTAAACAAACATGTGTTGCTAAGCATTTTATCAGAACAGCTGTTTTCATGAGTTATGGCCTTCAATTCAATAGAAAAAAGAAGGTTAATTTTTTTCCGAATTTGAAAATTTTCCGGGAAACTTTTCAAATTTTTCTTTACATAAAAATCTAATTTGGACTATTACGAACAATTTTATTTGAAACAAAAAATAGCCAAATTGGTCCAGCCATTCTCAAGTGATGCGCTTACAAACGAACAGCATTTCATTTTTATTATACAGATTATCTGCCGTTTAATAGTTGATTTGTAAGGAATTCAATAATACTATGTTTACTAAATATTTATCATTAATTCCATGATGCTTCCTATTTGTCTTTTCCCATTCTTTTCCTCATAGCATCAAGATACCAACTAAGAATTTGCAAACGAATAAATTTCAATTAATTTTGTAAAAAACAAATGGTTTACTTTACAAACGCAATTAGTAGAATTTCTAAAACAGATCATAATATTAAAGCACAAAGTAAATCAAATGATATACATTAAACTTCCTCTTTAACAAGAACATAAACAAAATATTTGTCAACTTCTGACACTCTGAGTAGGAGAAAGCAAACAACTTCTATAACAGTACCAAATTTTTGGTCAGTGTTAAAAATGGTCAAAAAAATCATCTGTGACACAAAGGCAGACAGGTAGCAAAGGCACGTCTGTTTGTAAAATTCTTTTATTTTTACTGAATGTTAAAAATACTGTTGTACTTACCTCAGCAGAATCAGTATCATCACAAGGAGTCACATCCAGTTCTGGAAGTTTGGTTAGATAAGAAAACATTTTATCTCGCACTATCGGTATATCTATTATAGAGGTTAACCCGCATTCAGGGAACACCAATATGTCCACAGCCTGGAAAATAAAAATGTTTTATTTTGTAATTTGAGTAGGCTAATTGTTTTTAAATGTTATGTTATACTTTTTTATTAATGATTTTATACACATTCCTAATAAAGTGTCCAGTTAATTAACTAAATTCTAAAACAAAGATCTATATCAAAGCCCACTAAAGAATACCGTTGCGAGACGGCCAATAGGATGGGCGCGCAGCGTTGCCATATCTACTAGCCTCGAACACTCCTGGTATTTACCGCTCGAGGCTTGATCGCACAGTTTAAAGAATTATAAATGTGTTGAGTCAGCTGCAGTCAGTTAGAAGCGTGGGAAGAACGTGATAAATTCGCACTACGGCGATTGGAGCGTTCAAGGTCTCAGTGTACACAAGCCCATCCCTCAACGGTATTCTTTAGTGGGCTTTGATATAGGCAGGTATTTGAACTCGGGATCCAAGTCATACCACTTTGGTCCAATGTCCTCTCATTTGAATTGTTTGTTGGTGTTAGTGAACATGTTTAGATCAATACCTTTATAACATTAACTACCCTTAGACTTGAAATTTATTTTGTAAATGGTTTGTTGTTCTAAATATGTAAATATTACCAGCTTTAAAAAAAAAGTCCCTTAATGTATGTTACCCTCTCAGTAAATGATGTAACTTACAAGCTCATTAAAGACGTGTTTACTAAATATTATATTTCATTAATATGTATAAATACTCACGTGTAACGCTGCAGTATTGATAATGTCAATATATCTGTCTGCATTTCTCAAGATCAGTTGTTGTGGAGTCTCAGTTGAGTTAAGCAAACAAGGACTATATTCAACAACTCCGGCTTTATAGTAAGAGCCTGTATCCCCATTACTATTAGAAATGTAAAGCTGAATGAGAACCTAAAATAAACATAACAAGAATTTCTTAGTACATGTATACATCGCACATGTTGTTACCACAATATGTATTTTGGCGATTATAAACATACATTTTTGAATTATCTGCTTTCATCCTTATTGGACGACTAGGCTATACTTTGAACAGAAAAAAAAGTTCAAACTAGGTAGTGATTTGCATATTTAATGTGTGTATTACTTTCTCACTATACTATAGTATAGAGAAAGTATAGTGATTGCAAAAAAAATCGATGTTGAGATTTTTGTGGAAATATCCGTTTTGGGACCCCCTGAGTCCAAAAAAGTGGTTTTTACAAAATGTCTGTCTGTATGTCTGTATGTATGTATGTCTGTATGTATGTCTGTATGTCTGTATGTAGACAAAGCTAGAGAGAAAACTATTCGATCGATTTCAACCAAATTTGCACCAGACATGTCCAGTACGCCTGTATAGATGCACAAAAAAGGGTTTTGAACAATTTTGAAAAAAACCTCCTTTTTGGCCAAAAAACCCCCAAAAATACAGTTATTATTTTTTTATAAAAAAACGGCTCTAACGATTTTGATAAAATTAGGCTTATTTGTAGCCTTTAATGTGCCCTACCATATAAAAAAACCCGCATCTTTCTAAAAATTCTCGTTTAGCTAATAATAATAATAATAACTGATTTTTGGGGGTTTTTTGGCCATAAAGGGGGTTGTTTTTCAAAAATTTTCAAAACCTTTTTACGTGCATCTATAAAGACCTAATTGACGTGTTTGGTGCAAATTTGTTCGAAATTGATCGAATAGTTTTCTCTCTAGCTAATAATAATAATATTAATTAGTTAATCACCTACTTTAATAAAAGAAAGCTAGAGAGAAAACTATTCGATCGATTTCAACCAAATTTGCACCAGACATGTCCAGTACGCCTGTATAGATGCACGAAAAAGGGTTTTGAACAATTTTGAAAAAACCCCCTTTTTGGCCAAAAAACCCCCAAAAAATCAGTTATTATTTTTTTATTAAAAAACGGCTCTAACGATTTTGATAAAATTTGGCTTTTTTGTAGCCTTTAATGTGCCCTACCATATACAGAAACCCGCATCTTTCTAAAAATTCTCGTTTAGCTAATAATAATAACTGTTTTTGGGGGTTTTTTGGCCATAAAGCGGGTTGTTTTAAAAAAAATAACATAACCATTTTACGTGCATCTATGAAGACCTAATTAACGTGTTTGGTGCAAATTTTTTCGAAATCGATCGAATATTTTTCTCTCTAGATAATAATAATAATAATAATATTTATTAGTTAATCTCCAACTTTAATAAAAAAAACTCTCCTACCCCACCCTACAAGTCACAGTGAATCTGTTTAGTAATTTAAATGTATTTGTGAGAAAGTATGTGCCAGTTCCTGGTACAGTTTATTTTCATTTTAGTTCAGCAAGTTGACTAGTGTTAGGGGTAGATTTTACGACCCTATGTTGTCCCGGGTTCAAACTCTAATTTAACATGTTAGTAACAAAGGGACAGATTAATGATAATGCATTCAGTGGTTCAGTGGTAATACTTATTTCTATATATTTACTCATACAATACAATAGAAATACATACGATTTGATACATTAGCCTACACTTATGATCTGCACACATTTCCTTTACTAGATACTACTTTCGTATGACAGACTGAAACAAGAACTCGGTAAACAAAGCTACTGAATTTACTTTAGTTAAACTTTCCCGTTAAACTTTTGACTCCAAACTCAATGTGATAACGATAGACTAAGTACTCTGTCTACTCACTCAAATCTCGTTTTACTGCAGAACCGGTTTCGTCCTTCAATCTCGTGTAGACTTCTCGTGTGTTGGCTTGTCTCGTGTTATCCAGCCTCCGACCCTTAGCTTCACAATACTTGGCCAAATCTCGGCCAAACGTCCCTAGCTAACTGGCCTAGCTCCCGGCCCCACACTTTAACAGACTGGGCCCGAATCTAGATTAGGGTTATGTTTATATAACCCATCTAACTTCCGTGTTGACAAACTACACTGTTCTTACGTGCAACACAAAAACACTTCCGCCAAGCTCATCCTTCCTTATTATGCTTCCTTATTTACCTCCATCTGTCTCACGCAAAGTAATATCTTTACACTAAACATACTAACTCTAATACTGAATATAACTAATATATATCTTTTATTACATGCCCTATCAATTCGTAACAATACGCCTCCTCTGAAAAATGTCGTCCTCGACATTTGTCCTACATTTCCTTCAAGGGGTATTTTTCTAAAAACATTTAAAACACATACATACATTCACTATACAGATCTACATTATTATAACAAAATTTACAGAACACACAACATATAAAACGTCCAATGCTTGGGGGAAAAAGAAAGTTCGGAGAAAACTGGGGTGTGGGAAAGGAATCCGGCGCACTATCCAGATAGCGACCCGCTAACCGCTGACTAGGCATAAAACACATTCCAAGATCCCGTAGCCACCGACCGCTCCCTCTACACAGTGTCTGCTGTCCGCTGCCATGCCCGCAACATCCAAGGTAGAGGTTCCTGAAGAATGGTCCTAGCAGATCCGCCCTCAGTTCCGTGGCCACCGCTGCTGCTGCATCCTTTCCGTGGCTTTCCTCATATCTGGTATGGCAGCAGCCGCAATCACATCATGGATCGCAAGTATCACTGTAGCCATGTTAACCCCCTTCAACAAACTCAAAAGTTATCATTTTAATGATGGCATTTTTAACTCTCACTCATAGTCCAAATCTTCTACAGTCCAAAAATCAGAGTAAACGTCATACCTAAGCCCTTGATATACCACATTGAGGAAATCATCCCTTATATACAAAATACAAGTCCCCCGCCAAACAACATAGCTCAGAATTTTACCGACACCATGGTGCACTCTGTCTTACAATCTATTATAACCCATTATACACATAATATAACATAGTACATATAATTCAATAAACTTAGCAACATAACTTATGACTAAAATACAAAATATAAAAACGCAGACTACCAACAAAGAAACAAGAAAAACCCACAACCAACGCTGCTCACTCGGAAGTATTCATGACATTTTCTTTTAATCTTGCTACATGCCCATTTTTTGGCTTCAATCACCCATGCTTGTACATAGCAACCTTGTAATTTTCCCGCAAGATCTTACATGGTCCCGAATAGTTCCGCGCCAATTTGTCATGCTTCCTCGGCTCCCGAACAAACACATGCTTCCCTACACAGTATTCTACCCCTTTATATCTGTTGTCATTCCGCTTATACCGCTTGACCCGCGTTCGCACCATAACCCGAGATAAATCCTTTCGTGCCTTGGGAATCATATTCCATGTTGTTAATGGTTTATCAAAATTCCTTAAACCTTCAACCATAGGTAGTGAGCGACTTCCATGGAGTACTTTCCTACGCGTGTTCAAAGTCATTATACCATAACTCCGTATTGTTGACTTACGTTTGCTTGGATCATCTGATACGCTTGCCAATGACTTCAATTCAAGGTTACTGCCTGAATATACTACGTTTCCGCGTGCGTAACTATTTTGCTGACGGCAGTGCAATTGCTTCCTTACAAAACTTACATGTTTTTGTTGCTCCCGACATTGTGCAAGTTTCCATTGTATCTCTGCATTATCACTCTTCCTAACGTTGATCAGAAACGTGCTTTGTTTCCTAGGCTTTTCCGGCTCAGGGGAATACCGTCGCTGCCCTCTCGGCTTTTGTAGCTCTTCCTGAAATCGACGTCTACAGTCCCTGGCAATGTGTCCTATTTTCTCGCATATGCAACAAGTGCGTTGCTGCGCTGGATACCCGTACCGTTGCTTGCAGAATGCGCGTCCGTCCATTTCCGATCGCTCTTTATAATTTCCAGGCTCCCGCCTCCGATTGTAGCTGCTGTAAAAGTTGCCCCTACGCGGCGATGCATGTCTTCGAATGTCGCCCCTGCACTCTCTGGAAAAGTGCCCTGGCTTGCCACATTCCCAACATGTATAACTCTGCGTCGTATTCTAGTCACGCTGTGTATTTTTAAAACGCCCTTTGGTCTCATAATGCCAGTTAAAGCCCTTGCGTTCACGTATCCAACTGTCGTCGTAAGATCCGTCTCTACACTTTGACTTACTTGCTTGGAAACGTCCTCGACTTTCACTATAATCTCGTGGCTATTACGAAAGGGCTATTCGCTATTTATCTCAGAGTGGGCTACTCGCTTGGCTCTATCCTTAAGTGAGAGGGTACAGAGATATATCATACATATAAAGATACATAAACATATACACTTTATTCTGAAGGTCTACTATATTACATATGATTTTACACTGTGTGAAAACTAAAATCAACCTTAATCTAAATCATTTACTTTACACTACGGGCAAAACTGAGTACAAAATTTCTGCTCCCCAAATATGAATTTTTTTAAATATAAATATGACACTCCCAATAGATTAACCCACAGAAACTGATTCTATATCCATAATTTACATAAAACAATTATCCTTTTCATTCACAAACTGTGTCCTCACCTTTACTCTGTCCTGGTGGCTATCCTTGACGCCCACCCCGGTGTCTACACCCCGAAGCCTCCGGTCTCCCAAGACCTCTCTTCCACCCAAGAACCTTTCCAGAAAAGACCCCCCTTCTAATGTGTTCTGTCTATTTAAAACCTCTGTTCCCCCTCTCAGTTTTACCAGTTTCTTTCTTACAATTATGTTAGCCTACTAAAAAATGCAACTCAATGCGATTTCCATCATTCCTAATTGCTTAACTATCTATCCTATTTTACAGTAATATTACATAATGTTGCTGGCTAATACAATTCTGCTATTTTTAAACAATTATCAACATTGTTTTTGTGTATGTAACTAAATTACCTAACAACTCATTCTATTTCGTAACATGGCCTACTGTCGTATCTCGTTTCATTTTCATTCCGTCTGTTATGCCCTGACACCTGCATATTATCTAATATCACCATTACTTTATTTATTTTTTCTCCCATCTCAACTACCTGCCTATTTGTAGTTATCACTGGACAAATGACACCCTGAACGATTTTGCATTAAATAAGCCGCCTTGTCGTATGACTTAATGTTGTCCCTCAGCTTTTTCAACGAAGAATTGTCCAACATTGCTATTTGCTATAGCAATGCTGGGTTGAGCCCCTTCAAAATATATGCACACAACTCTTGTTCTGGCATTTCCGCATCTATCCGTGCGCATAAATGTTCTACGTCTGCCCAATACTGTACGAAGGATTCATCTTGCAATTGTACCCGATTATTAAGCTTCATTAACAACATTTCCTTTTCCTGCGTGGGTGTAAATGTATTTATAAACACTCCCTTTAACTCCGTCCATGTGAAAACATTGTGCTTACGCTCAAAATAATCGTAAACCGTTAAAGCAACACCCTCTAAATACATGGGAAAATATAGTAATTTTCTGTCATCTGCCCAACCATTAGCTAACGATGCACGCTCAAACCTTGTCACGTGACTTAAAACATCTTCTCCCGTAGTACCCCGGAATTTACCCGGATCAAAGAAAGGTTGTATAAACCGGCTCTGCCATTTTTGGTTGTATAAACAAACTAGCCGTACAACCTACGCCTTTTGTTGCCACTAGTTTAGAACGTAAATTAGAACGTATGCATTCTAAATCCGCTTTCTCAGATGCGCGAAAACCTAAATCTATCCAATTATATCTGCGCTATTTTCGTTCAAAGCCTTTATTTCAGTTTAATAAGCTAAATCCATACAATCTGCAGAAACCACCGGAGCTTATTCCCCGACGTAAGCAAGACAACGCAAGGCCTATACGCTGTGGTATTTAAACACTGTAACACTTAACACATAAATGCCACGCTCGCAAATTCCTGAGCTTGGTTGTTGGGTTTTTGCGATAACTATATACATATAAGTTCAGAGGACCACCTAAAACTAAAGTGTTTAGGAACCTGGTTTGTACACATATGATAATAACTAAATAACTATACTGAATGAATTGTAAAGAATTACAATACCTTATAATTGCACGAGGTTTGTACTTGTAGATGGTTTCCTGGCAGTAGTCAGGGCGTCGCTTGTTGAGATACATCGTCCTTCCGTTAGTCACTATTTAAATGCACTTTGACACACACACACAGTTCACAATTCAATAGATATTTAGTATAACACATATGTACAAGTAAATCTTAGTTTCCCAACAGACGGGATAAAAGTCAGATTGTACAGTAAAACA
>JAGFPH010009122.1:0-21166 GCA_018207615.1 Philaenus spumarius
TATAGTTGGTACTTTGGGACCAACAAACAAAACCAAACCCTCGGAACCACGGTATATAGAATACTAACGGTAGGGTTCACGCGCATCTACTCTTGACGTCATTGGTGCTTATTGCTGAGAGAAATGAAAATCAGCTATTTATTATCGATTGCAGTCGTATTAACAGAATATATTATTATACACATTCTGTGAAAAAATCATCAAGATGCGATAAATGACTTTATTTATAAATTATTATTATTAAATTTTTAGTATCGAAAACGTGTATACTTTATAAACGAAATTTTACAATACATTTTTAAAATGTACATATCTTTTGATATATATATTCGATTTTAAATATTAGAAAAGATTTGGATTCACAATAAAATTGTATATAACTTATTATATTCATAACCCAATACAAAATTAAAATAAATGTCAAATAATAAAAAATAAAAACATATTGTTCACCATTTGCCGATTTGGAAATAGTAAATTTTATAGGCCTAATCAGTAAAGGTATTAAAATTTGTTGTAACAAACTGATTTTTTAAAATTGTTACTATAGATATGTTTTCTATGTGTGGTTCAAATTTTATTAAAATCGGTTAAACATTTTTAAAGTTATTCAATTTTTACTGAAGACATGAAGACAAAATTTTTCGCCGAATAAAAGATATCGGAAAGTAATTTTTATAGGCCTAATCAGTAATGGTACTAAAATTTGTTGTAACAATCTGATTTTTTTTTTAAATTGCTATTATAGATATGTTTTCTATATGTCGTTCAAATTTCATTAAAATCGGTTAAATATTTTTAAAGTTATTCAATTTTTACTGAAGACATGAACAACAAATTTTTCACCGAATAAAGATATCGGAAAGTCATTTTTATAGGCCTAATCAGTAAAGGTATTAAAATTTGTTGTAACAATCTGATTTTTTTACATTGTTATTATAGATATGTTTTCTACGTATGGTTCAAACTTTATTAAAATCAGTTAAATATTTTTAAAGTTATTACATTTTTACATAAGGCTCCTTGAGAAGCTTATGGAGCTTATGAGAAACTGGGCACCGATGACGTCACGAGTTACTGCGCATCCACTCTTGAACCCTGCCGTTAGTATTCTATATACCGTGATCGGAACTATCACAATTCCAGCGCTGAATCAACCAATCCCACGCAGAGTCGTTCCAATCCGACTGTACGCTCATTTCACTTTAATTCTGCATTTAACATTTTACAGTTCCCTATTAAACGCCAGCTATAAGCTCTCCCCCATTAAACCATTATAAAAGCTATTTCTGTCTCGCTCTATATATAGTTCATGCTGGACGTGAAGCAAAGGTCGACTTATTGCTGCCATCGATCATATATCGTTGACGCGTTGACTCCAATATCGTATCAATCATTCCAGTTGAATTTACGATCTTATAGGTTCGCGTTGCATTTCCTTATGTCCTTCCTCACAATCCAAATAAACGGCACCAGATAACTGCCACATACTTTCTCGCAGTTGAAACTTTATACCTTCCCAAGAGTAGCATAGGAGGTGGTTATTTAGAATTGCAAAAGTAAGACATTCCATGGAAAATATTAGATATATGTAATACACATCCATATTAAGTTTCATATTAGTTTCATTCAAAATACTAACTAATAAATATTATTATTATTAAAACTATTCGATCGATTTCGAACAAATTTGCACCAAACATGTCAATTTTAGACCTGTATAGACGCACGAAAACAGTTTTTAAAAAATTTTGAAAAACAACCCTCTTTTTGGCCAAAACCCCTACAAATCAGTTATTATTATTACCTAAACGACAATTTTTAGAAAGGTTTTCTCCATATGGTAGGGTACATTAAGGGCTACAAATAAGCCAAATTTTATCAAAATCGTTAGAGCCGTTTTTGAGAAATTCGGATTTTTCTCATTTTTTGCCAGTTGGTGTTTTGCAGGTTGGACCCCTTAAAAATCATAAATTTGGAAAAATGAAAAAACGCCTGGAGATATTCCAGTACTACACCTACATACCAAATTTATTCAAAATCGGACCGTTGGTATGATCTCCAGCTCTGTACACATCCTAACAGACATCACAAAAAAAACACTTTTTTGGGTTCAGGAAGCACCAAAACAAATAATTCCACTAAAAATATTTTTGGGTTCAGGTAGCACCAACACAGATAATTCCACTAAACATTTTTTGGGGTTCAGGGAGCACCAAAACAGATAATTCCACTAAAAGTTCAAATTCGAAAATTTGGACGAAAACAATACTTTCTCCATATATCGGTACTACTATAGGGGGGGAGAAAGTAAAAATGGCACCTTTCCACCCCCCCCCTCCCGCATTTAGCTCTCCTCCTTGGGGACTTTTAGTATGTTTACCTCTGAACTATTCCTAACACAGTCCTGAAGTCAAAATTTATCGCATATTCCATGCACTCTTTTGAGCACTCATTGACTGTATACTAGTATTGCATTGGTGTTTATTTAGGTTTAAATCAAAGATGTCCCAATAAGGTAAATATTTGCATAGTACAACTTAAAGGTGACACACTTTCTACTTGTAGAGGAACCTAAAACAGATTGTATGCTCGGGGTAAACTCACCCTTGTGCAAATTATAAGCATAACTTGATTGGAGATGTAACTAGCGCACAAGTTGTACAAACTCTCTTAAACCAATACTTGACTAACCGTTGATATTTTCATTGCTAAGTTTAAACTAGGAATGGATTCAGTAAATAAACTAAAACAAATTAAATTTTTTTAAAGAGAAGACATAGTTTGTTATTAGTTGTTTGTACTTAACTCGTTTTCCTTCTAAGCAATTGCAATTTCGGACATTTTTCCATCATCAGGAGACATATGGATATACGATCACGCATCTGAACCGCTGACGTGAGTTGAGCGAATTTCAAAAATTAAGTTTATGCGTTTTACGGTTTCAACCAACTATTTGGGAAGATGGTCTACTCACGAAGGCGCTGACTAGCTCAGCTTGAGTACACTAATTTAACACAACTTACAAAATTAGGAAGCGCAATGCCCATTTCATCGGTAACTTGACGTGCCACGAGTTTAAGGCTGGTCTTAAGGTAGCCTTAAAGCTCCCTCATGTAAGAAAACCTTAAGGTCGAATCATACCTTAAAGAGGCCTTACAAATAGTTTTCAATTCATAGACGTTTATTTAAGGTGGGCTTAGATGAGGCTACATTTAAGGAGACCTAAGTATAGAAAACACCTTTACCAATTTTACAAAAGTAAATTCCTCTAGAACGAATATTTCATTAACTATAAATAAAGCTATCCTTGTGTAACTTAACTTGTTAAAGCATTTAAAATTTATTTATTTAGTTTATTCATGAACTTAAACAGAAATGTTTCATAACATTCGTGGTTTCTTACTTTAATATTATTTTCACTTACGTCCAACAGTTGGCACAACTTATCTTTCCGATGTTGGCCTATAAGCCTCACTCCCTCTCAACTAAACAAACAAACGATTACAGCAATTATGAAATTGGTACAAGCCTAGTTTATGCATAGCTCAGTTACTTTTAGCTATTGCAATATTTAGTTATGCAATGACACCGATAAACTAATAAAGTAGCCTTTATTGATTTTAAATTTACTCTGATTGCCACTCCAACCGAATAGTTTTGCAGTACAGTATACGTTTTGAGGTTATGTGCATACTGATAGCTTTCATTATTTTCATTAATCAGATATCATTATTAACTGTAGGATTAAAATAAAATACGTACTGTCACATTGATTTGAACCGTTAGGCCTATCCAAAACAAACTCAATCTATTAAATTGTTTTATCAATTCATTTTGTTCAGTAGCCTACGGCAATACCTACTAGACTAATTATAAAAAAATATGGCAACAGACTAGTTAGTTGTTTTCCTAAATATTTCTCATGGCATAAAAACACAATGCTATCAATATTGTATGAATATGGGATATTGGTAATCTTCTTTTATTATAATTTATCTTAACTGGTATCAATGGGGAAATAACATTTTTTACTACGTCCTATGAAATTCGATATCTCAATTCAAATTGCCATTTAAAACATTATCATAATCCCGAATATACCATTTATTGATCCTTCCATAATCACACGTAAAATAAATACATTCAAAAAATCTTCGTAACTAGCCATTTCGTGTGTCATTAGAATCACTTAAGAACTCGCTAAATTTCCCCAAAAGTACGTTGGTAGCTACCTTGAGAAAATTACGCATTCGAATGTAGCTTTAGGCCTGCTTAATGAAAAAGAGCGACTCTGCATTGCAAATGAACCTACGGCAGCCTTTTGGTAACTTTAAAGAAGGTTTTAAGGCTAAATTAAAATCTATACTTAAGGCTCGGCTCCCTACATTCAAAACGGCGAAATTGGGTATCAATTTCAATGTTAAATAACCAAAACATACCTTCACTATAAAGCATATTTTTGTGTTGTTTTTGTAAAAAAACGAAAGCTGTATTTTTTTCTTAAAGTAAAATAGATTGTGGGTGTTGATTGCTAAGGTTTTTTGCAATATCTCTTTTTGCAACTGAGTAAAAAATTTATAAATTTTACAATTTTTCACTATTTATATCATACGTTTATGAAAACAATAAAACGGTTTTTGAAAATGTATTCAGCAATCAACATCCGCATATGACAGTACTTCAAAATGAAACGAAATTTTTAAATTTATTCCATGAATTAACGGAAAAAAATTACTTATTCTGTAGCATTGCTCTTATGGGAATCAGATTAAATATGGCGGACAGGGTAGCGCCCCCTTAAGGTTTGACTCTGCGTTCAAAAATCATTTCTTAATGCCTCCTAAACTCTTCCTTTCCTTAAGGCTACCTTAAGAAACCACTATGAATTCCAGGCCTAAGTAAATTTACCACTGCCTATTTAATTTAGTCGATTTCATCTTCTTTTGCGATCAGCTGTTACATTAAACTTGTGGTTTACAGTACGTGTGTAAACCATCGATGAAAGAGTCTCACTTTAAGCACCTTTCGTATCGCGAATTCGTATTTTACATCATCCAAAACGTATACAAAAATACTATTCGAAATTATACGGGGTACTTACGTCTTGAAACAGCCTCCTACATTCTGTAAACGTTGAAAGTAATCGACAACTGCTGCCGACTTCACCGGCAACAAGCACATGTTTAGTAAGTAACGTGTTGTACTTTCCTATTCAGCAAGTCAAACCTGCAACTTTACACTGCGTTCAGTGTTGCTAGAAACCCAAACACGAATTTCCCTCTGAGTCCAAAATTTCCCTCAACCACAATAATTATATTTTAAACTAGGGGAGACCCCTGCGTGCTCCGCACGCCAACCCCCAATGGAACCTTCTAAAAATATATGTTATGTTTTATTTATAACTAGTGGACCCGGCAATGCTTCGCTATTGCTTTATTTAATTTTAAGGGTAGTTATCAAATTTCATTCTTTTGACTTAAGTTATTGAATTTCAAATGGTGTTTATGTCAACAATTTATACAAACAATATTTTAAACAGCATATATGTAAGTAAATAGATATGTAACAACCGATGTTTGAATTGAATTATAATACAGTAAGCATTTTTCGTTGATTTTTGTTTGAGTTGTTTGGCAATCTAACCTAAAAAAGCTGTTTTGGTTTTTGAAGAATAATAACCCGATTATAAATTAGAGAAATTGGTTGCAAATAAAAGTGTTTTGGTTCATTGTAGGCCTAACCTAAAATTATGTTCAGTTTTTGATCCATAACAGTTGTTTTATTTATAATAATATGTAACAACCGATGTTTAAATTGAATTATAATATAGTAGGCCTAAGCATGTTTTATTGATTTTTGATTGTGTTTGCATTTAATTTGTCAATCTAATCTAAAAAGCTATTGGCTTTGAAGAATAATAAACTGATTATAAATTTGCTAAAGTTGCTATGGTAATGAATGTGTTACTAAGCATTTTATACGAACAGCTGTTTTTGTGCGCTATGGTCTTGAGTCCATACAAAAGAGGCTGTTTAGTTTTTTCCAAATTTGAAACTTTTTCTGGAAACTTTTCAAATTTTTCTTTATATAAAAACCTAGTTCGGACTATTACGAACATTTTGAAACAAAAAATTGCCAAATTGGTCCAGCAGTTCTCAATTGATGCGATTTCAAAGAAACAGCAATTCATTTTTATTATATAGATAAAGGTGTAGAATTAATAATAACCTCAAAACTAAGATTGTAAATAATGTTAAATGTTCAAATTAAATTATTTCTTATATTTTATAACAGCAGTTATAATAATGGTTAAAAGAACCAGCAAGGCTCAGCTCTACACTTTAAAACCCTGACCTAAAAGCTAAAAATGCAAAAATAATTGCTTCAAATTTTGAAATCAGCTGTTAATCGAAATATTGGAGCTAACAGGTATATTATCTGTTATTTTATTCAATTGGTTGCTATGGTAATAAATGTAAATACATGTGTTGGTTTATCATTCTAAACCTAACCTAAGAATTTTGTTCGACTAAATTTACAAATATTGAAATAAAAAAAGGTTTTTATCAAAATGAATTATAGCCTACGTTACTCAGGAATAGTGTAGGTTTTTATTAGTAAAACTATTTTTTCAATCGGTTCAGTAATGCCAGAGATTACCCCCTACATACAAACAAACAAACAAACAAACTTTACCTCTTTATAATATTAGTATAGATAAACGGTACCGGAAACTGGGCACATAACTTACTTTCTCACAAACATATTTAAATTATTAACACGTTCACTGCTAAGGACGCACATGTGAGCTTGACACTGAACACTATGAGAATCGGCCGACGCACAGTGCATTGCACGCCAACCCCCGTATTGGGAGTATTTTCAATACACAATGCATTGCGTGCTTCGCACGCCAACCTGCACGTAGGGAATAATATCAATACACAGTGCATTCCATGCTTCGCACGCCAACCTGCACTTAGGGAATAATATCAATACACAGTGCATTCCATGCTTCGCACGCCAACCTGCACTTAGGGAATAATATCAATACACAGTGCATTTCATGCTTCGCACGCCAACCCCCGTATGTAACCACATCCGTGACTTCATAATTGCATTAAAGTAGGAGAGTAAAAATAAATATTATTATTATTATTAACTAAAGTGAAAAATATTCCAACGATTTCAAACAAATTTGCACCAAACAAGTCAATTAGGCCTGTATGGATGCGCGAAAAAAGGTTTTGAAAGTTTTTGAAAAACAACCCTCTTTTTGGCCAAAAAAACCCCAAAATCAGTTATTATTATTATTATTAGCTAAACGAACATTTTTTGAAACATGCGGTTTTTTGCATATATGGTAGGGTACATTAAGGGCTACAAATAAACCAAATTATTTCAAAATCGTTAAAACCGCTATTTTATCAAAAAATAATAACTAATTTTTGGGGGGTTTTTTTGCCAAAAAGGTGGTTGTTTTTCAAAAATTTTCAAAACCGTTTATCGTGCATCCATACAGGCCTGCTTGACAGAACAGAACAGAACATTTATTGGTCCTTCAGCACATGGTACAACATTGCAATAGACTTCGTCACATACAGTTTAGTCGTTAAAACTAACATAATAACTAATATTAAACACAGGCTTACTAAATATTGACATCACATTCCAAATAATCCGCCAAGTTATAAAATGGGTGCTTTTTCAGCCAACCATAAAAAGTATGATATAAATCATCATTTGACATGTTTTGAAAAGTGGGAGGCAGTTTATTGAATAGTTCTATTCCTAAAGCTAAATGATAATTTGTGGATTTATTTAATCTATATCTTGGTTGTTCAAGAATATGACCAAATCTTGTATTATGATAATGAATTAAACCTCTAGCTGGATACATATGTAAATTATTCTTTACGTGCATTACTACATCAAAAATATAGAAGTTGATAACCGTTAGAATACCAGTTTTAATAAACAGTGGCTTGCAGTGTTCCAATTTATCCGAGTTTGTTAATATTCTCAAAGCGTTTTTTTTGAAGAATTAAAATTGTGTGAATTCCTATTCCATTTCACCAAATAAGAAGGCCATATCTCAAAATACTTTCAAAGAAAGCAAAATACGCTATTTTTAAGTATTCAAACGTTACTTGACTCTTAAGATTTACTAGTAAATAAATTACCCTTGATAATTTTGTCTTTACATAATCTATGTGCACTGACCAGGAGAGCATACTATCAATTTTGATACCAAGCAACGTTACAACTTTTTCATAAGCAGGCGTATAACTATGTTTATATTTGTTTTGTAGAGTGACTAAAAGATTTTGAGTTTTTTCTTCATTTAAAAACAGTCTATTTACCTCAAACCCGTCGTTTGCTTCTTTTAATACACTAGCTGCTACAATATCTAACTGAAAAATGTCTTTGTGACTAACAAGTAAAGACGTGTCGTCCGCATAAATTGTTGAGGAACATGATACATTTAAACTTAAAGCATCAATTAAAATCAAAAACAATATTGGGCCCAACACCGAACCCTGTGGAACACCAAGTGCGGTGCAAATTTGTTTGAAATCGATCGAATAGTTTTCGCTCTAGCTTTGTATACATACAGACAGAGATTTTGTAAAAACCACTTTTTTGGACTCAGAAGTCCCAAAACGGATATTTCCACAAAAATCTCAACATCGATTTTTTTTGCAATCAGTATACTTTCTCTATATATGTACGGTTTGCGTCATTGTGTTCTATTAAGACGTTTAGTTTAATGTATAACTCAACCTGTGCTACTATTTAAGATTTTCATTAATTGAACAGTTGACCACCACAATAGTAAGTAGATGCCATATTACTTAAGCACTACTTTGTTTTATTTTCTACTTATACTGTGGTACCAATTGTTATGTTTACTTATTTCTTTTTTAACTTCCCGCTAAAAGAAAATTGAAAATTTTCTAAAATCGGGAAGTTATTGGTTTCACCCCGTTTTTCGAAAATCGAGTATTCATCAGATCTCGACGTTTTGAGGTCCTAGGAATCTTCCCTGACCACTCCCGAGAGGGTGTCACCCTGTCTGTATGTATGTGTGTGTGCATGTAAGTATGTGACCCGCTTATAACTTTTGAACGGCTTAACCGATTGGATCCTACCAAACGGCGTTCTAAAGAGTTCCATCAAACTTAGATGTCCTGAAAATTTCGACTAATTCGGACCGGTAGGTTCTGAGAAATTTCGAAAAAACTAAGAAATAAATTTTTTTTAAATCAGGTTTTTTTGGAATAACTTTTAAACGGCTTTACCGATCAATTCCAAAATCTAATCAGCTTTTAACCTTGAAAAGCGACGTCGATCGCTACCAGTCCGGTCAAAATCGGTTAATTCGTTCGTGAGATATCGTGAACGAAAGAAAAACAAAAAAAGTGTTTTTTCTCAATTTCTCCGAAATTTTTCATCAGAAAAATTTTTGTTGTCGATTCTTTCAATGGACTCAAAAAATTGCATCGATTGCCGCAAATCGCATAAAAATCGGTTGATTCATTCGCGAAATATCGTGAACGAAATAAAATAAAAAAAAGTGTTTTTCCTCAATTTCTCCGAAACTTTTCATCTGAAAAATTTTTGTTGTTGATTCTTTCAATGGACTTAAAAAACTGCATCGATTGCCGCAAATCGCATAAAAATCGGTTGATTCATTCAAAAGTTATGGCAGTTCAAAATTTCCAAAAATAGTGTTTGTTGTAATTAAACTTAGCGGGAAGTTGCATGGATGGCCTTTAGGGTCAACCGTTTTCCAAATTTTTTTTCATCTGTTGATGATGTACGTTGTTCCGAAACAGCTGTTATGAAATACTAATATATACAAAAATACAAGATTGCTACTTGACGTAAGTACATAGTACAAACTTAAGATTTTCCTCCAACCCCCTGCGGCCCGTCCTCCTAAGGTGATACAAAAATTGTAATTGCTTTATAAATTTGTTTTTTTTGGCAAAGAAACGATGTAGGCCTACTAAATTTTGTAATCTGCAATGGTTGCAAAAACAATACGCCGTTCACAGACTTTTGAGACACTCTGTATATTGATTTTTGTGATAATATTTCTTTCACAAAATCATAAGGTGCCATTTTTATCCAAACCAGACTGTAAACAAAGATAATGGTGGAAAATAAATAACGTAGGTAACAACTAAAAGGTGTTATAACACAACTGAAAGAACTGTGATTGCCGAACATCCTTAGTGTGTCTTATAATTCCTCTGTATTGTACTCTTACAAAATCAACAAAAGAACCCGTTTGTCGATATTAAAAAGTTATTTGTTCGTCTAAAACCGCTTTATTCGTGTTAAGAGAGTTTTCAAAGGTTCAAAAACACTGCGTAAAAATACTTTATACTTCTCCAACTTTTCAACGGTTAGTCGTATAAAAACCACACGCAAAGAACAAAGAAGTCTTAAAATTACTTGTAAAGTTCAAAGGGTGTTGAGTAAGAAATTTTAAAGTCGGCCACGATATTGCAAAATGGCGGCCATTTACAAACATTTTAACTTCGTAGTTTTCAACGTCTCAAAAGACAAGGCAAGGTTTCAATTTCAAAGTTTGATTTATAGTTTACAATAATGGCTCATTTCAAAAAAGACCCTGATTAAATCTTACGAGAGAGGACGCGTATTGTTGTAAGTAAAATACTGTTCTCTTCACATCACATAGCAGTCTGTTTAAGAGTCTTATAAATCTTCTAAACATCTCCCCGTAGCTACCGATTGCCATCACCTAAATAATTACGTCTGAACCGCTGACGTGAGTTGAGCAAATTTCAAAAATTTAGTTTATGTTTTAGGGTTTCAACCAACAATTTGGGAAATAGGTCTATTCACGGTGGTGCTGAATAGCTGCAAAATTCTTCGCACGCCAACCCTCGTATTGGTAGTATCTTCAATACACAATGCATTGCGTGTGTATTAATTAAAGAGTACTAGGAGACCGAGCTAAAGCTCGATTATAAGCAGGGCTATGATTTCAATAATAAATATTGGATTATTGAGTTTTGAGGTTAGGCCTATAACATTAAACAACTAAATAAAGGGTATATACAACATTAGGCTTACCTGTAATAAAAATACAGTTTAAAGGATTAACCATAATCTCAACGCTATGCCTCAGAAATAAGTCAGGCCTAAATTAAAGTTTAATATTTCAATATCGATTTAGGCCTAGGGCCTAGTTCGCTCACGTCAATAACTATTATTGCAAATTTCCGTGAACATCGTTTAGGTTAGGCCTATAACATTAAACAACTAAATAAAGGGTATGTTTATTTAGCAGAAGTATTCGTTGCCATGGTAACTATAAATAGATACAACATTAGGCTTACCTCTAATAAAATACAGTTTAAAAGAAAACAGATGATTATTGTAATGGCATTGAAAACATTTGCATCAGCTGTGCTTCGTTAAAAAGAAAACAGATGATTATTGTAATGACATTGAAAACATTTGCATCAGCTGTGCTTTGTAATTAAAATGGACAAATTTCACTTTTTAATTTAATAAAAAGACGTAGAAAACGAATTTTCCCAGACTGGTGACCATTTCCAATCGATTTCTCGTGGCCAAAAGCCCCATATAAAATCAAAAAATCAAAAATCCTTAGACGGAGATTCCAGATCCATTTAGCAGACAGACCATTATCTCTCGCTTTAGAAGATAAGATAGGCTACTCCCAATATGCGGAATGGCGTGCGAGTAGTATTTTACCGTGCGGCAACTTCTGGAACTGTGCGAAATCCCGGAATGCAAACTCGAGAAACGATTTTGGACGGCTCAGAGTTACGAAGCATACCCAAACCTAGGTTGCAAGGTCAAGGTGCAGTAGATAATCCGAGGCCACAAGGTCGAATCACAAAGCTAGTTTTTCCGTTGCGAGTTTTTTTTGTGATTTTTCGTACTAAAATAAAACTTGTTTGGGGATTATGTAAAATTATAGATATACCAGATTATTCTGCACATTCTGTTTTTCTATACGATCTTATAGCTCGTTTGGTTCCACTAAAATCAATCAAAACGTAAAATATCATAAAAGTACTTGGATTCAAATCCTCTACAAGGAACCGTCTGCCGTTAATACCGTCTGCCGTGATGTAATCCACTGTGAGCAAAGTAACCTCAAACAAGAACGTAATAAAGCAACGTGGCAAGGCAACAGCCATCAGCTGTTCTAAAAACCGACCACAGCTGTTTGATTTCGGTACTGTTTATTTTAGCTCACACCGTATATTTTGTCTTGATATTAGAACTGTAAATAGGATGAGGCTCAGTTTAAAACCTTGTGGCAGAACATACATCTGCTTTGTAGGCTTTACCTTCGAATAAATCAATTACGCGACGATAAATATGTCTTATAAGATAAAGCATTCGAGATATCTGAAAACCTAACCGAAAATACATAATATATCATTGTGTATATTCAACATCTGTAAAAAGTAGAGTCTTCTTTTCTTTCTGTAAAGTCAGGTATGAAATTTTATGAAATTAAGTTGTATTCCGATAAAAAACAATCTAAATTATATTTATTTTCAGTCAGAAAATAAAAAACGTCCGACGTTTTATTAATTTTAAAAACCATAAACTTATTTAGAGAAACTATATAATAGACTAGGGGATACCCCTGCGTGCTCCAACACCTTAAGCCCCGTTTCCATTACAACAAAACTCTCTGCAACTTGTGCCGGGCACATGTGCCCGGCACAAGTTGCAGAATGGAAACGGTCTGGCACACGTCGCGTCACAAGTGCCCTTGACAAAAATGTTGCAGCCGACTGCGCGACAAAACATGTGCCCGCGACTTGTGCCCGGAGAATGGAAACGGCCTCCGACTTGTGCCCGGGACTTGCGAATGCGCAGACCACTGTTTACATCCTTCTGACCATGGAGCTAGGAAGGGAGTGGAGGGAGCGATAGTTGATTTTCTTGAAGCCAATTTCCTCCCCCATTTGATAATTTCTTACTTGGCTTTATCTGTTTGTTTCTTTATCAAATATTCTTCAAATCGATATCCGTCTCAGTTAATTTAATAGCATGGTTTAATAGTAATATATTAATGAAATATTGGGATAATTTGAACGTTTGGACATCCTAAGATGGCCGCCGCGGGAAATACTTGGCTTCAATGAAACCTGCTGATAAGAGCCTTTCACTCCCTCCACTCCCTTCCTAGCTCCATGCTTCTGACAGCAAAATCTAACCCCTCTGTCTCAGATTCCAACGTGTGTTTCGCGTGGATCGTGTGTGTCTGTGTTTTGTTTTGTGTAGTTCTTCCCTGTTAATTGGTACGTATTATCACTGTAATGGAGTGGACCAAATGCCGTACTACCAAACTAATCGAACTGTTTGAACAGGAGTCTGTTTTGTGGAATGTTCGAAGCTCACATCACAAAAACTCAAACAGCCGTGTTGATGCCCTGCAACGAATTGCTGAAGCATTAGGGTCAAAAAGTGATGAAATAGAAAAGAAACTTCATAATATTCGTTCGCAGTATCTCAGGGAAAAAACGAAGATTGAGAAAAGCAAGAAGAGTGGGGCAGGTGCCAGTGACGTCTACGTGCCTAAGTGGTGTTACTACTCACTTTTAAGCTTTCTGAGCAACTCGAGTGAGAATCTACCACACACGAGTTCACTGAATTTAAATTTGGTAAGTACAATATTGAATATATGTTGATGATTTTTGTTTAAATCTTTTGATTTTAATTATTTCAACATCAAAATAAAAAAAAATATTGCGGAAAGTATATGGTTTAAAACCAAAATCAAGTACAATACAACAATGCTGGTATACTTTCTTTTATTATGCATGTTTTATAATATCATATCATTAAGCAATATAATACTAGTATAATATTACTTTTGGTCAATGAAAGGGCACACCAGTTAAATAAATGGTGTCTTGCCAAAATATGATTAATATTTTACAGTATTTATGAAAGGTATACAACCATTCTTAGTTTCTATAGTAACAAAATGATTAGTTTAGCCCGTTTTGGGCGCTAGTGAAGAAAATAATACACTTAATAATACACTAATAATACTAATAATAATAATAATATACACTGCCGTAATAATACACTTAATAATAACTTGATAATAATACACTTTGCCGTCCTAAGCATATCGTTGCTGCCATGGCAATGGCCGACTGTGAAAAAAGTGAGCCAGTTCTTGACGAACAAATACACCGGGATTTTCCCCTTTATTTTTGGACCATCGAAGTCCGGTAAGTTCCTGTCCTTCACTCCTCCAAGTGCCGTTGATGACATTTCCATTGCTGTCTTCAGAGTCAAAAGTCTGGGCGGAGCTGTAGATATTAGCCGAAGAATTTTTTCTTAAAAAATTATGCAGATAAGCACAGCTCAGTGTCACCCATTTAGCTGATTCTGGTTGAAGTAGGATGGGTTTTCTAAGTACTCGAAAAACGCTACTCATTATCCCGAAAACATTTTCAATTACCCTCCTTGCTCTTGAATGCCTATAGTTAAAGGCTCTTTCAATGGTGCCCTTTACATGTCTTCCCACAAACGGTTTCATCAATCTTTCTGATAGAGCAAACGCATCGTCGGCAGCTATCACATACGGAATTTCCACGCTTCTTCCTGGTAAACACCGTCCATTAGGAATGTTCAGTTTGTTTTGATACAGCGCAGCATATAGTTCTGTATCCAAAAAAACACCGGCATCACATTCACGGCCCTGAACGCCTACGTCAACAAATAAAAAGCTGTAGTTTGCGTCACATAGTGCCATTAAAACAATGCTGAAAGTTCCTTTATAATTGTAATACAGGCTACCACTATTGGCTGGAGCTTGAAGCACAACATGCTTTCCATCGAGGGCTCCTATGCAATTTGGGTAGTTCCATTTAGAGTAAAACCCTTCGGCCACATCATTCCACCCTTCTCCGTTATTTGGTACCTGAAAATAATTAATAAAGTACAGAAAAACTTTATATAATCGTGTACTGCACAATGTACAAAATATACTACTTGGTTCAAACAATGTAGCTAATTATTTTGTTCCTTTTCAGACCCAAGATGACTTAACCCAAGAACGAGATGAGAGTGACCCTGATGATCCACCCGAAGATAACGACGGGGCTGATAGGGCTACTAGATCAGAACCTGCGATTGAAGAAGTCAAAAGATCTGCGCGACAGGAATCCCAAGAGCCACCAACCAGAAAAAGAACAATCTCAAACAAAGGAAGTAAGCCACCATCGAAAGTGGGTGGTTTGGAAAAGAAAATCAATCACGCATATGAAGTGCTGACAACAACTATGACTAAAAATAAGGATGAGGACGAGTGTTTTGGAGAATATGTAGGAGAATCATTGAAAAAGTTCCAAGATAGGAAAACTAAAGCTTGGATACGTCATAGTATTTCTAATATCTTGTACCAAGCTGAATGTGGGGGAGCAGGAGGACACATGTTTCCTCCATGGAACAATAGCCAGAACACATTTTACCGTGCACAACCGCCGCAACCATTTCCTGGATACAACCAATATAACCCTGCTAGTAGTTCTTCATCTAGTCCATACCCTTCCCCTCAAGCAAACAACCAGCAACCACAGCTGTCTCCTGGAGAAGTACAAACTAACCAAACCCCAGTAGAAGATTATGAGCTCCAGCAAAATTCTTTCTACTAATAGGATACCATCAAACATAAGAAGTGTTTTATATGTACACCATTGTCACTAATTTTCAATTTACTATGTTGTTACATTATTAACAGTTACATAATTACACAATTGGATATTATATGTAGGTATTATTTGATGAAATAAACTATTTTATGGAATGAATTTGAACTTATTTACCTGAATGTAGTCTTTTAATGATGAAACGATAGCCTTGCACACTACGGGTATAAATCTTGAAATTGACGCTTTTGAGATCCGGTGTAGGTACATGATTGAACTGTAGCTATCCCCTGTTGCCAAGTATCGTAGGGTGGCAGCCAACATTTCTCCCGGAGATATTGGAAGTCGACATGACCTACTTTTGGTAATCTCGGGACCAATCAGATTTAATAACAACTCAAAATCTGCTGCCGTCATTCGAACAAAATTGTCAAACCCGCTTTGAAGACGTAAGTCTCTCATCAGGGAATTGTAGGCCCCTTCTGAATCACGTCTCGCTAAAAAACTTCTGATCCACCACCTTGGACGTTTACGCCTTTTTTTCTTGAGTTCACAGTATGCACCCGCAATAACCACAAAGGCGGAGGCAGCTACGACTTTTTCCATGTTTGTACCAACACAATAAACGCACCTGCTCAGCACAGTGTCGAACAGGGACTGAGTATTTTTATTTTTACCCAACATCTCAGGGACATGTCTCAAGGAAATGGAAACAGTAAAACAAAACCGTGCTACATGTGCCGGGGACATGTGCCCGGCACAAGTCCCCGCGACTTGTAGGAATGGAAACGTAGCTTTAGCCTACACTAATTTTGTTTAACTTCGAGGCATTTCCTGTAGGCTTTGGGAGTTTTCCAATACGAGAAATTCATAAGTCTATTATTAATTTTGTGTCGAATTCATTGTCACGTTTTTCGACATAATTGCGTCGAATAATTGTCTTTAATTTAATTAGATTGAACTCTCTTTTAGGGTAGAGTTAATTTTAAAATACCAATACAGGTTGTCACTAAAACAACTTCAAGCAACAAATTTGGTACACACTGTGTCTTTTAAAAGTCGCTCGGACGAGTTCGTTAGCCCAAAAAGCCAACAACCGGAAGCACTCCGTACAACCACATATTTTTACTTTCTCCACCCTATACGTAGTATATGGAGAAAGTATTGTTTTCGTAAAAATGTTCGAATTTGAATTTTCAGTTGAATTATCTGTTTTTTTTGCTCCCAGAACCCCAAACAATTGTGTAGTGCAATTACCTGTGTTGGTGCTCCCTGAACCCAAAAATATTTTTAGTGGAATTTTTTGTTTTGGTACTCCCTGGACCCAAAAAAGTGATTTTAGAGTGGTGTCTGTCTGTCAATCTGTCTGTATGTATACACGACCAGAGAGGACACTATTGGTCCGATTTTCATGAAATTTGGTATGTAGGTACTAAACCCTAATATCTCCAGGCATTTTTTCATTTTTTTTAATTTTTAATTTTAAGGGTAATTTACCCCTAAAAACCCATAAAAAACGACAAAAATGCAAATTTCTCAAAAACGGCTCTAACGATTTTGATCAAATTTTCAGTATTTATAGTGCTTAAGATGCCAAACAAAATGACACCACCCGCTTTTATCAAAACTTCGGCGTTTTATAATTATGGGGAAATGTTTAAAAATAAACAAGTTTGTGTTGTCAATCTAGCATCGCGGCAGCGGCCGCACGGGGTAGCACCACGGTAGCGAGCACGGCCAATAATTCAAAGGTCGCGCGATCGAATCCCGCCTGGGAAAATTATTTTTTCATACGATTGACGTAGGTAGAATATTATTTTTTTGTTTTGTTCTTAAAAGTAGTAAATAAAATGATTAAAAACAATATTATTTTGACTACAGTAAGTTGGGGGAAAGTTTGTGTCAGTTAACTGCCGTTTATTCGTATTAAAATGAAACTTTTATGAGCTTTATCTGAAAAAATAAATATAGGCTATGACATACATATACAAGCCCATCCGGTCCCCCATAAATCGATAAAAACGTAAAATACCATAAAAGTAACAGCTCAAAAACCACGCAGGGAATTTAATTGTAGTTCTGATCCGCAAAGTAAGACTGCCTTCTGCGAGAAAAGCTAAGCAGTCCAAAATCAGAGGTAAAATTTGTTTGTTTAATCTCTGCAACTACTGAACCGATTGAAAAAATAGTTTTACTAACAAAAAGCTACACTATCCCTGAGTAACATAGACTATAATTCATTTTTATAAAAACATTTTGTATTTCAATATTATTTGCAAACTTAGTCGGAAAAATTCTTAGGTTAGGCCTAGACTGGTGAATTACCAAGCAACCAATTGAATAAAATAACAGATAAAACAGATGTTTTCTCTGTTATTTACATTAAAACCTGATTTCAAACTTTGAAGCAACTATTTGTATTTCTAACTTTTAGGTTAGGTTTTTATAAAAGTGTAGATCTTGCTGGTTCTTTTGACCTTTATTATAAACTGCTGCTTTACGAAATAATTTAATTTGAACATTTAACATTATTTACCATCTTAGCTTTGTGGTTATTATTAATCCTACATCTTTATTATAAAGAAAACATAACATGATTGTGTTCATAGAAAGTTCCAACGGAGTTTCCCCTAGTTCTACTTATATATTTCGTACACGCATGCGCCCTCGTGAGTAGACCAGTTTCCCAAATAGTTGGTTGAAAACATTTAAACTATCGCTCAACTCACGGCAGCGGTTCAGCTGCAAGATCTAATAAAATTACAGTATGTTTTCCTAATTCTATTATACGTGTAATCACAGTAATAAAACACTAACCCTGTTTTAGATTTAAAATGCATTGTTCTGTATCCAAGTCACTGATTAGATTGAATACAATGTAAAAATTATATCCGTCTATGTGACTTTCAATTGAAAAGTAATTTACTTACTTACTCAGTATGACGCGTTTCGGAACTGGTTCCATCATCAGTAGTCAAACGTAGTCGTTCGTGTGCACACGCGGTTGTATTTTTATATGGATTGTTTGTGTTGATGTGTGCGTGTATAAGTGTTATATGTGTTATGTCTTTTAATAAGTTATTTTAATGTTGTGACGACCTCAGCAGAGGGATATCTGATGATGGAACCAGTTCCGAAACGCGTCGTACTGAGTAAGTAAGTAAATTACTTTTCAATTGAAAGTCACATAGACGGATATAATTTTTACATTTTATTCAACCTGTTTTAGAGTTAATTTTAGAATACCAATATTGGTTTCCGATAAAACAGCCTCTCTCTGAATATCTATTTAATGAGTTATTTTATATGCTTCAATTATGCATTTCAAACTTCATTACTAACAATTGCTCTGATTAAATTTTGTTTTTTATAACCCAATTTGAACTAACTTTTATTGGTCCCTTTATATCGTAAACATTAATTAATGCTTGATTAAGAAACGAAGTTTAATATAGAGTTAAAATTAAAGTATATATTTTTAGTACGATTTTTTTATTTGTTGATCGGTTTTTTTTGTCCTGCTGTTTTGCACTTAAGGCTAATAAAGACGGGGCCTACAGTTTTACGTGGAATAAGAACCACAGCCAATGATGTCTGTCAAGAAAACATTTAGAAAATTATTCGGGGTCAATGGGAATTGAACCCGGAACTTTTCCATTGATGGTTGCCATGACGATTGATAAAGCTTTGACGCCTTAACAACCACGGCCATCGTGGCTCTCATTTGTCGATCGGAGTCATTTCTCTGCTAGCACAGCCTCAATCATGATCGTTACATTTAAACTAGAAAGCCCCCGTGAAAAATCACAGGCAGATTGATTAGATACACATCAGAAATACTTATATATATATAAAATTCAATGTATGTCCGTCTGTTTGTCCTTTATGCGTTACCAAACCGTCCATCCGATTGCTTTGAAATTTTGCATAGTAACACAGGTTAGCCCTGGGAAGGTTTTAGGCCATTTACCGAAGTCCTAGGACATTAGGGCTACGCCCCAGTGGCCCTCAAAGTTTCAATGTTAATCTTATGGAAGGTCAATCTTAAGGATGAAGAAGAAAGATTTCTTTTGATTTTATCAGGGGCACAAAAAACAGCTGTTCGTATGAAAAGCTTAAAACAGCTGATTTTGATCAACAACTGATTTGGATCAAAAACTGAATATAATTTTAGGTTAGGCCTACAATGAACTAAAACACCAATTATTGGGCTAACTATTTAAAATATATAAAAGCCAAATACCACTCACTGACTGAACAAAGAATACAATTACGTTAAAAAGACTGAAAATACCAACCACCACGGGCAACGCCGTACGGGTCAGCTAGTTATTTATAAAATAAACGGTACCAGATAACTGCCACATACTTTCTCTCAGTTGAAACTTTATACCTTTCCAAGAGTAGCATGGGAGGTGGTTATTTAGAATTGCAAAAGTAGGACAGACCATGGAAAATATTAGATGCATGTACCACACATCCATTTTATATTATTATTATTAAAACTATTCGATCGATTTCGAACAAATTTACACAAAACATGTCAATTGGGCCTGTATAGATGCACGAAAAAGGATTTTGAACATTTTTGAAAAACAACCCCGTTTTTGGCCAAAAACCCCCAAAAATCAGTTACTATTATTATTAGCTAAACGAGAATTTTTAGAAAGATGTGGTTTTTTGCATATGGTAGGGTACATTAAGGGCTACAAATAAGCCAAATTTTATAAAAATCTTTAGAGCCGTTTTTGAGAAATTTAGATTTTTCTCGTTTTTTCACCATTTTTGGAGGGTAAGACCCCTTAAAAATCTAAAATTTTCAAAAATCGAAAAAACGCCTGGAGATATTCCAGAACTACATCTACATACCAAATTTCATCAAAATCGGACCGTTGGTATGGTCTCCAGCTCTGTACACATCCTAACAGACACACAGACACACGGACAGACACACAAAAAAAACACTTTTTTGAGTTTAGGGAGCACCAAAACAAATAATGCCACTAAAAATATGTTTGGGTTCAGGGAGCACTAACACAGATAATTCTACTTAACAATTTTTGGGGGTTCATGGAGCAACAAAACAGATAGTTCCACTAAAAATTCAAATTTGAAAATTTGAACGAAAACAATACTTTCTCCATATACTACGTAAAATTCTGAACCGTGTGTTGAATGAGTGTGACTGAGGGAGTGGATGGTCCAGTGCAACGTTAAAACAAAACGTGAAACAAAATTAATAAAAATCCCGGCTGAGGAGATAGCTAGACAGAAAAGTAAGAGTGCTCCAAAGAAAAGGCGAAGAAACCAAAAGAGAATTATATAAACAAAAGGTAGGAAAAACTAATAACTGAACCGCTGACGTGAGTTGAGCGAATTAACAAAATTAAGTTTATTTGTACTTTACTCCAAACAGACGGTCACAAACAATTAATAACGCTTGCATACACTTTGCCCTATATTAATCATAT
>JAGFPH010009122.1:37138-49576 GCA_018207615.1 Philaenus spumarius
GAAGCTGCCAGCTGTAACAAAGTGGGGGCGGTTGTATATGATTAATACAGGGCAAAGTGTATGCAAGCGTTATTAATTGTTTTGTGACCGTCTGTTTGAAGTAAAGTACAAATAAACTTAATTTTGTTAATGCGCTCAACTCACGTCAGCGGTTCAGCTGCGTGGTCGAAATTAGTTTTTTTCCTACGTTTCGTTTAGTTACATCTGTTTTGGTTTCTTCGCCTTTCCCCTGTATCTTTCTTACTTTTCCGTCTCTAGCTCCTCACAGTCCTCATCTTGTTAAAGTTCCATTACATATCTTTCTCTTTCCCTCTTCAACCTTCACCTACTTCCCTCTCATTCATTATTAGTGAATTTCCATAGGAAAAATGAGCTATTGCAGATGTGGCCCTTATGATAAGACCCAAGGTCGGGATTAGCAAATGAGCACCGAACATGGTACCCAGGACACGTTTTGGGATGTCAATAAATTTCATATATATATGTGTGTGTGTTCGCACTATAGCGGCCGCGTTTTAAGTCCGGTTTGGTTCAAATTTGGTACACGTGTTGGTTGTCAACGTCGCTCGGACTAGTTCGTTAGCCAAAAAAATCCAACAATCGGAAGCACGTTTTTGACCGGAAGTAACTATTTTTTTAGATATTTACTATGAGAATGAAATGTTTTAAAGTTTTTTCTAAAAACATAAATGTAGGATGTTATTCTGCACATTTTGATTTTTAACGCGACCTTATAGCTCGCTTGGTTCCCCCAAAATCGACCAAAACGTAAAATACCATAAAATTACCCGGTTCGAAGCCGAGTGGTGCAAACTCGCGAGGCCACTAGGCGCAAACAAATTCTACTAATATATTGCGTACACACATACAGCTGTTCAACGCCTTCGTGAGTAGATCTATTTCCCAAATTGTTGGTTGAACCCCTAAAACATAAGCATATAAACTTAATTTTGGAAATTTGCTCAACTCACGTCAGCGGTCCAGCTGCGTGGTCGAATTATTCATGTCTGCGAGCGAAACAGATCCTGCTAATACTACACATACAAATATTACATAATTTTTTTTTTAATATCCACAAATTATATTACTACCGTCATTATGTTTAATAATGTTCTCCTATAGTATGGAGTCACAAAAAGACTTTAGAATTAGCACACTCGTGACTAGCATGTGTCTATTCCAGGCACGTATCTACAGTGGCGCTGTTATTGTGCGGTTTCATAATTAAAACCCGTCTGCAGAGGTCTTGTTTTTTATAAGCACTGAACGCACTCACGCCTCTGGCATAAACTGAATCCCGAGTAGTTGACCAGAAAACATGAAATCCAGTAAATGTATTTTAACGTACGTTCGCAGTGATCCTTAAAAAACTATTATACCACCATAAGGGTAAAATATTGTGTTCTCGAGCAATGGTTCCGTCGGTTTTGATGGAATTACGTTTGAAGCGAAACCAACTTTAGGCGTACCGAGCACTTATTGGATGAGATAAAATATACGAACTCGCGATATCTTAAAGTAAGACGTCTTGCGTGTTTGATTTCATCGGTGATTTTTTCTTCTTCATTGTTTCACACACGTACTAATATAAACCAAAAGTTTAATGTAACAGCTGACCGTTAAAGAAGAATAAATCAACAAAATAAAATAGGCAGTGGGTAAATTCAAAGGATTAAGGATCTGTTCCAGTAAAAAAGAAAGCAACCGGCGACTCCAGCACTTCACCCTATAGCAATTTCTTGCAGCTGAGCGCTTTGACATTGCTCATTTAAAACCATTTTATAAATCCATCTTTTGTAATTGAGTGCTGAAAAAATACTTGAGTGCTGAATAGTCCTTATAAAATGGAAGGATCCGATTCACTTTTAATTATACGTTTTTTTATCCTATAAGGAAAAAAGTTAAAACTTGGTACTTAAAGAATGTCAATTACGTTACAAATGAAACGGATTTAAAAAATAAAAAAATTCACAAAAATGAAAAAAAACGCCTGGAGATACCGTGGATTAGAACCTCCATACCAAATTTCATCAAAATCGGATGACTGGTTCAGGCTCTAGGTCTGAAAACATCCACACACACACAGACACCCCTCACACATATAGACACCCCCACACACAGACACACACACAGACATCACTCCGAAAACCACCGTTTTAGGTTCAGGGGGACCCAAAACGGATATTTCCACCAAAAACTCAAACTCGAAAATTTTGACGAATACAATAGGCTACTTTCTCCATATACTATGGTATAGGGGGAGAAAGAAAATAAACGGTATCAGGAAACTGACACATACTTTCTCCCTCAGTATAGGAAAAACCAACTTTTTTCAAAACCGGCTAGAATGATTTGGATTAAAATTTTATAGTTCATAGTAATTTAGGTCTCTAATAAAATACAAAATTTTAATCAAAGTCGTTAGAGCCGTTTTTGAGAAAAGTTGATTTTTCCGTTATTTTAAGGGTTTTTATGGGAAAATTACACATAAAAATAAAAATTCACAAAAATGAAAAAAACACCTGGAGATACCGTGAATTAGTACCTCCATACCAAATTTCATCAAAATCGGACGACTGGTTTAGGCTCTAGGTCTGACAACATCCACACAGACACACACACACAGACATCACTCCGAAAACCACTTTTTTAGGTTCAGGGGGACCCAAAACGGATATTTCCGCCAAAAACTCAAACTCGAAAATTTTGACGAATACAATACTTTCTCCATACAATACTATGGTATAGGGGGAGAAAGTAAAAATGTGAAACGAAAAACGGATGCGTATGATGACTGTGATTAAAATGAGACATTACAAACAATTTTATGATAAAAAAAAAACAAAATAAAATTGGTTTATAATTTAACATTGCTCTTATGTGATACAAATCAAAGCTGGCCGCCACTACAGCAGACCCTTAATGTGAAGATTCCCATTTAAACTTTGCAGTAAAATCAATGATTTCCGAGATGCCGAGGCGGCACACCTGTCTGTCAAACGGTGGCTACATTCGATTACGTTACAAATATATGGCCAATGTGAAAACGCCTTACAAAACTATTGATACTACGTCCTATTGGTAGCATTGTAGCTATATTGCCTACCTTGAAACTTGGAAGGCGCTGTCCGTGTAGTCGACTCCTGCGAACAAAAGACGAACTGTTAGATAATTTCAAATATCACTTAAAGTAAATACGATTTGTTTCTAAGAATAGTACTTCAAACTGGCTTTTCCAGATTAACTTAGTTTAGTTACAGTATAGTGTAAAACACAGTTATAACCATTGGCCGTGTGTCCTATCTCGATTCTGTTTGTCAGTCTTAAGGGTCTTCTATACCTTGCGTAAAACAGCAAAAATATGCACTTCGTATTACCGTGTTTCGGACGCCGTTTTTCAACCTAAAAAGTTGTGAAACATCTTAAATTGTTCTTAAAGGCTTTGTGCTTTTGTCTTATACCTCATAATTGAAAGAAATCGTCGGCAACTCCTTTTAATCAACAGTTTAAATGAGCAAAAATCTATTATTATTAACGTATTTTTTGCGAGTTTTAAGCAATAATTTCCATATTTTAAGCTAAAACGTAAAAAATATAAAGCCTTCTTTATAACTTAAAGTAGTTTCCCAGATTAATAATTTATAAATAGAATCCGAAACACGGTATTACGAATGCATGTTTCAACGATTTTGCGGCTTGAGTCGGCCTTTTGCATTGAAATCATACTGTACACTCGGGAGTTTTCTTCAAGGTATAGAAGAGCCTTAAGGGTCCGCTGTAGTGGCGGCCATCTTGGATGTTTATCCCATAAGAGCAATGTTAAATTTCTAACCCTTTATTTCGTTTACGTTTTATCATCAAATTATCTGCAAGGTCTCATTTTAAGCACAGTCACAATACGCATCCGTTTTGCAATTTAAATTTTTTTAAATGCTTTTGATTTGTTATGGAATTGACATTTTGTAAGTACAAAGTATGAATTTCTTTCCTAACACAATAAAAAATGTATAATCTTATCTTCTAAAGCGAGAGATAATTGTCTGTCTGCTAAATGGATCTGGAATCTCCGTCTAAGGATTTTTGATTTTTTGATTTTATATGGGGCTTTTGGCCACGAGAAATCGATTGGAAATGGTCACCAGTCTGGGAAAATTCGTTTTCTACGTATTTTTATTAAATTAAAAAGTGAAATTTGTTCATTTTAAACAATACAAAGCACAGCTGATGCAAATGTTTTCAATGCCATTACAATAATAATCTCTTTCTTTTAAACTGTATTTTATTAGAGGTAAGCCTAATTTTGTATCTATTTATAGTTACCATGGCAACGAATACTTCTGCTAAATAAACATACCCTTTATTTAGTTGTTTAATGTTATAGGCCTAACCTAAACGATGTTCACGGAAATTTGCAATAATATTTATTGAAATCATAGCCCTGCTTATAATCGAGCTTTAGCTCGGTCTCCTGGTACTGAAAAATAATTTGCAAGCCGGATCCGAAATTTTATAAAGAATATTCAGTTTTTTTTTTCAACACTCAATTACAAAAGATAGACTTATAAAATGGTTTGAAATGAGGCAATGTCAAAGCGTTCAGCTGCAAGAAATCGCGCTGTTTAGATAGGGATACAGTGAGAAGCGGTTGCGTTTCCGGTTGCTTTCTCGTTTACTGGAGCACACCCTTAATGAGATTTTTACAAATACCTTATTATCTCAGAAGACATAATAATAAAACCGGGTATGGATATTGTTCTAAATAGGGTAAATTTTACTTTAAAAAAATAGTTTTCCTGCAACAATTCGTTTCAAAACGGCGGAAGTTTAAAATTTTCATGTTGAATAAATATAAAATTTAAAATTTTACAAAAAAAAATTAAGTTACAAAATAAATAACAGAGAAAACTGAAATTTAGTGGTCAAATGTGGGCTTTTTATTGCTATGTCATTAATATGACCACCTTTAGCATCCGCATAGCCACTACAATCGACCACTAAATTTGAACTTTCTCCTTTATTTATGACTCGACTATTAAAACTATGTATCGTTGGATTTGTCTTTATAGTCTGAACAATTTTTTACTTTACATTTTGTGTAAAATGTATAGTTTTATAGATATTTTACGTTGAAAATGTTCAACTGCCACCATTTTGAAACGGAGTGTTGCAGAAAAACAATTCTTTTAAGTAAAATGTACTTTGTTTAGATGAATATTCATATCCAGTTTCATGATTATATCCTAAACCGTTTGTGAGGTATTAAGGAATTTGTAAAAATCACATACAGACGGACAAACAGAAAACAGATTGAGGGAGGGCACATGCTATGTTCTATTATTTGCTAGTTTTTAGCTGTCAAATAACCCAGTAAAGTTTCGGACAGTCAAAGCTGGACTCCTTGTATACATGGAACTGTAATTGCACACTGTACCTTTTGACATCGCTGGGCAATACTACGTCATAGTCATTCCTATAACTTGTATAATATTTGTTCTAAGATCATGTAACAGTCAATAAACCACTTCAAGTGTTCTCGCACAAATAAATGTTCCAGACACGCCCCTGCATTGATCTGAAATCCACCGCCTTTTTGATTAACCTTTATACACCATCAGCTGATCCAACTGCCGTCTAAATCGATAACGAAACAATCATTTATTATATGTTTTAACTAACTTCTTGTAATAAATTCAAGTTGGTGTAAGATTAATGATCAAAAGTAATATTTCATAATATTTTCTAGAAAATAAGACAAGCACTAATGAATACTTTAGACTCGTCTGTCACTTACAAATTGTTTTAGAAGCAGGCTGTTAGTTTGATTGCATTTTAATACGAGTTGGAAGTTTTGCAGTAATATTTCTGACAGAAGGAAAGATGTGTGTAAATGCATCTATAAAACATCTTTGCAACTAAAATACACTAATTTTAATTAATAACATTTATTTATTATTATTATATTTTTACTAGAAAGATCACGTAAAAAATCACGTGCTAATTAATTTGTTATAGGACTTCAAAATGTTAAGTTTAATCTGTTATAAAATTAATGTAGGCTATATGACTTATTTTGAGGTTACAAAATGTATATTTTTTACTTTCTCCACCTATACCATAGTATATGGAGAAAGTATTGTATTCGTCAAAATTTTCGAGTTTGAGTTTTTGGTGGAAATATCCGTTTTGGGCCCCCCTGAACCTAAAAAAGTGGTTTTCGGAGTGATGTCTGTGTGTGTGTCTGTATGTGTGTCTGTGTGTCTGTGTGGATGTTATCAGACCTAGAGCCTAAACCAGTCGTCCGATTTTGATGAAATTTGGTATGGAGGTATTAATCCACGGTATCTCCAGGCGTTTTTTTCATTTTTGTGAATTTTTTATTTTTAAGGGTAATTTTCCCATAAAAACCCTTAAAATAACGGAAAAATCAACTTTTCTCAAAAACGGCTCTAACGATTTTGATTAAAATTTTACAGTTTATTAGGGACCTAAAGTACTATAAACTGTAAAATTTTAATCAAAATCGTTCGAGCCGTTTTTGAGAAAATTTGGTTTTCCCGTTATTTTATGGATTTTTATGGGAAAACAACTTTAATACAAAATCACCTCTCCTACCCCACCCTACAAGTCACCGTGAATCTGTTTAATAATTTAAATATGTTTGTGAGAAAGTATTTGCCAGTTCCTGGTACCGTTTATTTCTTATAAAACTAATGTAGGCTATATGACTTATTTTGAGGTTACAAAATGTATAGGTAGAAACTACTTAGGCCTACAAACAACAAACTATATCTAATTTTGTATACGCAGTTAGTGATTTTCAACATGGTAAATGTACAGAGCCTACAATTAAACGTTTTACTCAAAGACCTGAAATAAATTTTGAAAAACTAAACAAAAGATCGAACATTTTAATATTAGGCCTGTTTAAATCAACTATGTCAACCGCAAATATTGTGAATACAGTCATATATTCAAACCTTATTATTGTTCATATTAAAATTCACTTGAGTTTCCATCGACAGTAGACCTATACTGGTTAAAATAGGGGCTCGCTTTGCTCGCCAACCGCCGCGGTGATGGTGATGCCAATGCCAATATATTATTGTATATTGTGTTATTTTGACGGAAATTATGATTGATTAGGACAGAGGCACTTGGATATAAGTAGGGTTGTGGGGGTAACTGTGACCTGTACATAATGTAAGACATAGATCGAAATAGACGCGCAATATCTCCAACATTTGTCCACTAAATCCCTGATTTTTTTACGGGAATTTTTAATATTTTTTTAATAAAAAGTAGCCTAAAATATTCTCTGAAGAGTCCTCTACGTTTTTATGAAAGTTTCGTCAAATCGGTTCAGCCATTCCCTAGATTAGCCCGGCCGAACAAACAGACATACAGGCAAACAATTTATAAATTTCGTTTAGGTTTTGGTAATGTGTGAATGACCATATGAGCTTAGAAAAAATATTATATTTTGAAATCACAGACACTTGAATGTTATTTATATGTATAGATTTGCTTGTTTTTAGCTGACAAATAACCCCGTAAAGTTGCGGACACTCGGAGCAGGACACCCTGTATCACCGCGGTCCATGGCCTTACACATTTACAACACGATGTACAGAGTACTGCGCACGCGCTAGGTTGTATAGTTTGATTTATTCGTCTTATTTAGTGGGAATAAATTTAAATAATTATCGAAGATTCCCCTCAAAGGTTTGGTCCATTCTTTTTAATCATAGTTGTAAACATAACCAGTATTATATAGGCTTCGTTTTGTTAAGATTTTTTTGTTTTAAACGCTTTGCATGGTTGCTGATGGACTAAAACAGCTGTTATATGTTAAGAAATAAAATCAAACAATATAACTGTGCGCATGCGCTATTTTGGTACTCACGTCCGTACGTACACACTCTTCGATACGAGTTGATTAAGGTAACCGCCTTTTAACAGTCCATGCTTATACTTATTACTAATTCAGCCAAGATCCTCCCCAAGCAGGCGTTCAGAACGCGTATGATTTATTCCCTATGCGACACTGTCATTAGCATGACGGCTGTAATGACATACAATCATTAATCAAGGTAAGTTTACACGGATCAGCTGTGAGTGACGGCACAACAGCTGGGAGCAATGTTAACACTAAGGAGGTTGGAATATAAAGATTACCAGAGACCAATACACTGTACACGCTTGAATGAAACAAATCAGTCAATTCATACAAAGTAATGCACTGTTTGCTTGACTTCCGCCGTCTTGCCGCATTACTGGCGTGGCAGTATAAGTGTGGCACATGCCTAGCACACGTGCAGGATGAGGTACATCTTGGAACTTTTACTTGGCATATTCCTTGAGCGTGTGCTAGGCATATTCTGAAATATTCCGGAATGTCCCTGACATATGCTTTTTGAGAGTGTACTGAGCACTAACTTTTGGGGGTATTGCGTGTCTATTTCGATATATGTCTTACATTATGTACAGGTCACAGCTATTGGATTCAGCTCGCCGAGACCACTGAGCCGATTCTGTAGGTTGCATAGTTTAGGAGTTATAACACAAAAAGAGTCAGTTTTGCTTTACCGAGTTTTTAAACAGCTGTAGCTTTTCAACGATAAGGATAGGTTTTAGGGGAAACTGTTACCACCTTGACGATGTTTACACGATGCCAATTGAAGAGACAATTGTCGGGGCCGGTTGTCTTGGGCCGGTTGCGTCTGAGGCCAGTCCAATTGAATGAGAACTTGTTCACACGGCGAAATTATTGCCACGGCAGTTGGTGACGAAAAATGGCGGAGTGCTCATCGTCCGTTGTGTCACGTAATGAATTGAAAGTAATGCGTGAGGATCTTTGTCGGGAATTTATCGCTGAGACTTGCGAAGTTCTCGAGGAAGAGTTAAATAAGCAAGTGCTGTCTCGCGAGCATTTCTGTTCTTATATAATTCATCTCTTTGATCCCACAGGCACGTATATGCTCCTTACATAACTCCACGAATTTAAAATTTAAATCATCACTCCATTTAGGAGCCATAGTTTTCCAGTAAACAACAGAAGACTTTAAAATAAACAATTAAAACCACACACGTAGCAGTCCCGTCTGACAAAGGCAAACTGGCCCAAAACGAGAGATCTACATCCCTACAACGTTTATACGACGCCAATTGTCTAGACAAGTGTCTTGATAGAGTGGTTGAGGCCTCACTGCGCCCAGTCCTCTGTCTACTCCTGGAGACAATCGAATTTCAGGACAACTGGCAGGGCAGTTGGCACGCCAATTGGCCAGAGTACTCCTGGAGACAATCGAATTTCATGACAACTGGCAGGGCAGTTGGCACGCCAATTGGCCAGAGGTGTTTACAAGAAGCCAATAATTGTATACCAGTAAGTTGTCCTCTGACAATTGTCTCCTCAATTGGCATCGTGTAAACCCGGCTTTACTTGTCACCCGTTTGCCGGGAACAAGTTGAGACGGATTAAGAAATAGGCATATCCGCTCAATGAAATAATTTTTCAATTTAATTATAAAATCTACTAAGTCCTTCAGACACCAATATACAGAGCAAGTTAGGCTAACTTTTCATGTTCAAAGTTGTTTGAATCTCAGCAGCCAAATGAAACAAGCTGGCTAGAGAACAATGGAAAAATTATTTTAATAAAAAAGTTGTTTTTAAAGTATCAAAATATGTAGAATAATCATGGTAATAAAAAAGTCAAATCACAATTTGGAATTAAATAAAGAAATAAAAAGTTATTAGCAAAATAAAAGCGAGGAAAAAAGTTAAAAGTCAGAATTTTTAAAATTTTTAAAATCTTTATAAGGGTATTGAAAGACCAGTAGAAAAATAGACAAATTACGAAAAAGTTTTTGTTAAAATTAAATGGTAAATATAAAAATAATTAAATAAAAAGTAATTAAAAAGGAAAATTGAATCAAAGTAGTTTAAAGTACAGTTTTAGTAAAAAGTAGTAAATTAATTAAAATACATAAAGATTTTAACAAAATTAGTCACGTTTAAATAATATCAAAGAATAAATTTAAGAGTTATTAACGTTTTTAGGTAAAAAAGTAAAATGCCTATTTTCACCTATAAATAAAGGGTTAATAGAAAAAATGATAAGATATAAAAATAGAGATAATAATTAGTATAAAATGTCAAAACCTGTGAAAGATAGAAAAAAGGATTAATTTAAGGAAAAAGGGGTGTTAACATATTTAGACAAAAAGTGATGATACGAAAAGGACAATAACTCAACCAATAATTAACCAATTCAAAAACGGTAAAAGACTAGTTTAGTGGAAAGACGTAAACAATACAGTATGACCATAAAAAATATAAAAAACTTTATAATTTGGAAAAACCGCGAGTCAAGAAAAACGCGATCGCGAAAAAGGTGTGGAACGGGAACGCGACGTCGTACAACTACGAATCGAGTTTGTGCGTAGCCAGTAAACCAAGCTGAACAAAATGACATCATCCAGAACCCGATCCGATCACGGGAAGCCGAGTTACAGGAATTTGGGAATAAATGGTCACAAATCTCGCAAACCATAAGGAACAGGCAAAAGTTGATTATTTTTCTTGAAGAGAATTGTCGGTCGGCCAAAGGTAAAGACACGCCCATTCTGCAGTCTAGCCAATATAATTGCCAATGTACAAAATCAATTAATTTTGAAAACAATGCCAAAAATATAAATTTTACATATATTCGAGTAGAGAAAACAACCAGGATTATGGGAAAAATAAGGAAAAAATTCTAAAGTAATTACAGCCTGAGCGCCACACCAAAAACAAAAGGGAAATTGAGTAGAAGGGTTGGTAGGCAAATATAAGTTTTTGCGGGAGCTAACCGAAACACGCGGTTCGCCTCGTCAGTCTTCATCGAAACTCCGGGAAAGTCTCTACGCTTCTCGTTAGATCATCGTATCACAGCAGAGTATAAGTTTTTGCAGGAGTTAACCGTAAAACGCGGGTCACTTCAACAGTCGTAATAGAAACTCCGGGAAAGTCTCCACGCTTCTCGTTAGATCATCGTATCACAGCAGAGCATAATAAATTCAAAGATTTTAATACTTCGTAAATCTAAATATTTAATAAAGTATACAACAGAAAAAATATCAATCTAGTTCATAGCGTAGTAAAGTAAACGCTATATTTCGTCGAAAATACTATCGCCGAGAACTTCAAGGGAAGATCCAGGGTAACAGCGGCGAGGTCTGTTATCACGTGGCATCCGAACTCATAGGAGGAATCCAGACGAATTCACGGAAAGGCGACATCGAAGGACAAGATCCCGGACTTCCAGAACTGCGTTCCAGATCGGGACTTCTAGAACATCGCACCAATCCCGGACTCAGGATCTCCAAGAAGGAATACACCGTATACGAAACAAGGTAGTGTCGGAGACACCTTTATAATTTTTCATAGTTTACAGCATTGACGAGTAGGGCTTTACTTTTAAAATTTTTAATATTTAAATTTTGGGGAATAAAATTTATAAAAAATAAATTTAAACATATTCTATCTATCTTTCACGAAAAGGTTATTTTTTATTGATTTTGAAGTTAAATTGTGTAGAGAAAATTTCACAAAACTTTAGCTAAGGAATTTTTTTTTTTTTAGTAATTTAAGGACAAAGGATCCGATTGTTAAATCATATAAATAATATAAAATAAGAGTGATTAAAGTTTATATTTTATTTTCCAAACAAAAGAATCTTTTATTCTGAGTAAATTACCAAATCCAAATTTAATTTTAAGAAGTGCTAATATTAAGGAAGGATTGGCTGGATATAACGAAGATTACTGTTCTCCGAAAGGCACGACTCCGGGCAGAGTTTAGTCTCTAAAAAATTAAATAGCATAAATATTCCTTGGCAAAAAATAATTAAGGGTTTTATCGTAAGGTAAGAAACTAACGATAAATATCCTTGCAAAGACGAGCTACCCTCTTGACTTGACTGGTGGAGCTAGCCAGGAGCCAAAAAAGGTAATAAATTTAATTATTTTTAAACACTAATTAGTTGGATTGCGAAAAGCGAGGTAGAACTGAGCTATAGAGGGGGTGGTAGATCGTTGCAAGTGGCGTCCAACAAACGTGGGGCTTGAAAGACAACGCTTTGTATTTAAAAAATTACAAATAACGTCCAAGGGTGAATACAAAAACAAAGCAGTGTTAATTAAGCTTCACGAGAACAGAACAGTACCTTCGTTATAGCAAGTACTCTAGAATATAAATAGTTAAAATAATTTGTGCCAATTTAATTAGTTAGTAATAAGTGAAACATGGGACCTAAAGTAGAAGAATCTGAAATGAGTAAAATTATGGAGTATTTTAAAAAATTAGAAGCACAAAGAGTAAAAGATAAGGAAGAGTTAGAAGCTAAAGAAATCGCGAGGGAAGATGCTAGGAGGGAAGAGTTAGAAAAATTAGATA